>JAHLJT010009436.1:225266459-225320592 GCA_031308135.1 Acheta domesticus
TCAGTGCGGAGTTAGATTATAGAAGTTTCTTATTCTTAATGTTTTATAAATCAGTCAGTTTTTATATTATTATTGTATTATTATTATTATTATTATATTATTATTATATTATTATTGTTACTATTATTTTACCATTATAGCTATTATACCATTATTTGTATTATTTAACATTATTGTTTAATTTGCATGTTAGTTATATTACCTTATTTATGTAATTAACTGGCACCGGGTTTTATCCAATTGCAGTGTAAATAAATTGGTCTTTATTTACATTATTACAAATGAAATTAAATTCAATAGAAATGATATTGAGTTAGAATTTACAAGTGCCTTGTAATATATGTTAAAAACTTCTAAAGTATGTAAGAGGCGGAGATGATCACATTTTACCAATCAATAAGCAGTGGAAATTTTCCCCCTGATTGTTAGGCAACTTCTTTTGCCGATGAGGTCGGCAGGTCACGAACGGACACTGCATGTTGTCACTTCTAAACCGTTGGAACATCCGAGCTCAAATCCTCCCACCGCCGTTGGGACTCGAACCCTAGGCCTGAGGCCTCTGAGAGGCCAAGTGGCGAAGAGCACCTCGTTGTTGGTGGCCGTGGCGGCGTCCATGGTGGCGGCGGCGGCGCTCTCCACGGCGTCCGCCGCCCGCTGCGCGCGCTCGAGCAGCTCCACCCCCAGGGCGTCGAGGGCGCGCTCCGCGTCGCGCACGGCCTCCTGCACCAGCGGCGGCAGCTCCTCTCCCGGCGCCGCCCGCGCCGCCTGCGCACCACCGTCAGGTTAAGTTAAGTTAGTGTCTTATTTTACGTGGCGAGACTCGGGCCATCAGGCGCGCTCTTCCGTCTGACCACGCACATTTCTCTACGCTCATTTCACCATCTAGCGGAGAAAGAAGGTATTATCTCGGGCGACGAAACAGGCGATTTGAATTTAGCTCAGAGCTTCTTTTAGGCTTTTACATGCAGTAAATCTACTACATGGGACAGCCGGCTTTACTTCCCTTCCGAAGGAAGGCGTACAAAGAATTTTTTCGCCCTTAAAAATTAACGGCTTCGATCGAGTTTAAACCCGGGTACAACAATCCGATACGCTGGCCGTTATACCATCCGAATCCGCAACCGTCAACACATGGAAGCGTGAATTCCATTAACCGTTTATGGGACATATACTATATGTGCACTTTTTCTTGATACTCCACAGCGGGGAGTGTGGGGAGAGGCGGGTTCTGTCTACGTCACGGCAGCACAGTGTTGTCAGCGTCATCGACAGAAAACAGCGAAATAGAGCTACTTAAACAAGATAGCAATGAGAAACAACGCGAGGTTGTTTTTTTTCTGAAGAAATAATTAATAATTGTAAAAATTCTTGAGTAACAAGAAGGAGCACTGTACGCGGAGGTTGTTAGAAAGAGAGCGAAAACAGAGGAAGTCCGAATTGTAAAGGAAGAAGGTGAGAAGCACTGCAAACTGAGCCGTGGCGTTCCGAGTGGAGCTCATATTTTCTGCCGGCCGTTCTGCTGTGCCGGGCTGAGCGAGAACTAGGGAGCTGGAGGAACAAGAAAAAGTGCGAGCATAGTAATCGAGTGGTCAGTTCGTGCACAAAATCCTGCACCTGCAACACTTTCGCAGTTATGGACGACTGTAGAGGCAGCAGGGCTCAATATTTCTGCAAGGGATTTCCAACAACGTATTGAATGTGCGCCACGTAGAACTGCTGCACTTTACCAGACAAAAGTATATTCGACACGATATTAGGAAGTATCCTATGACTTTTGACACCTCAGAGAATACATATGAATAATTGACGGCGTTGAAGTTGGCTAATCGACGCCTTAGCTGACATTTATAAGCATACAAATGCGTTGCTTGTAATATCTACCGGGCGTGGTTAAATAATTTTTGTAATAGCACCTTTTTATGAGAAAAATTACATCCATACCAAAAATACTTTTTCTAGGGAATAGAAGTACTCAAACGTCATCTTTAGCTAAAAAGTCGATTTTTTTGATTGATTTTAACGGATGGCGTAATCTTTTAAGGACACCGGCCGTTTAGAGTGAGTTATTGTTCCTCTTTTTCCTTGCGTTAAGTCAATACAACATTACAACTTTACGAAAACGCTTTTTCGAAATACTGTACTGTTATTTCGTTATAAAAATACCAAACATAGGGATGAAAAGCCCCATTTTACTATCGACGTTTGTTTAAAATTTTAAGGGCCGTAATCAATTATGTTTTGTAGCTAAGATGGATCACTTTTGACTGAGCTCATACGTATGTAAACTGAATGTAAATTACTCATACGCTCATATGTAAACTGAATGTAAATTGAATGTAAACAACGCGAATTGAAAATGTTAATACTAGTAGACACAGTTATATGGTCTTGTAATAAAATTGTTCATATTTTGTAAAAGTGTATAACTGGTATTGAACAGAAGTATATACTTTGTTTTCCTAGAGAAAGAACGTCGCAGAAAACTGCAGTAATTTTCATTGTGAGAATCGCTCAAAACTGCAAGTGTTGCATCAAAAGTACTATAAGGAGCTGAAATCGACAGAATACTCAAACGAAGTATTTTCAGTAGTGAACGAAATTTAACGATATTCCTTAATGATAGTCCTAAATCATACGATTTCCAGCGCTAGGAGAGACCCGTTCCCATGAAAAATTCAGTGTGAGTAAATTCCCACTGGCCATTTAAATGACTCAAAGGATGGCTTCTTGTAAAACAATGGGGTTTGGAGATAGAAATATTTTCATGTTAATCAATGTCATTTAAAAGTAATTTAATATATGAGATATTTCCATCTTCTTTCTGTTTCAGCAGATAAAAAGACAATTTTGAAAATAAAATATACCAAATAAATCCGGATTCACTTGTTTTCCGAAAAGTGAAATTGATCTCTATAACTGTTCCATATACTTGGTCATCCAACAAAATATGAATAAAATGTAGCATTATCTACAGAAATGCTGAAGAACTTGTATATTACGTACGTAAATAAAGAAATATTGACTTATTATTTACAACTCTTTAGAGATTACAGATATAATACTGTAGAGGTTTATTACTTCGGAATGTCCCCTGAAAAAATGATCAAACTAGAAAGCAATATGAATGTATACATTTAGTTTTTAAACAAATCATTAGACTACTATATTACTTGCTTTGATCTACAGTCTTTCGTTATCAATTTTTGTTCCCAAACAGAACGTGTCAGATTCATTGTACGGAATGGTCGAATCGAATGAAGTGAAATAATAACAATGAAAACAGTACCATAATTCAATGATGTTACGTGGTTGATATAAGTATTAAGAAAGAGTAACGTGTAAGAAAAAAACAGTAAATTTTGGTTTCTTTCATCAAGAACTTCAATAATTTTTCGAATTTATCTCACTAATTAAATTCACTACAAATACAAAATACACTTCGAGAAACGTAAGTAATATGAGTCGTGTACATTTCTAGCCGCATGAGAAAAATATGGTTTTGACGTTGACCTTTAATATATTAACATTACAGAATAAATATGATTACCTGCGAGAAGATTACGATCAGAAAGAGAGTCACCAGCATCATCATTATGGTGTGAGATGGTACGTCCTGCGATCCAATTACCAGCAAACGAGATGAGGCTTCCAATAAATACAGAACAAGTAGTTGAACTCTGAACAAGATGACACGAAATTCGACACCAATTGAACAAGACCTAGTTTCTCGAGAAAGAGCACATGCTAGAGTACGTACTTATTTTATCGCCGATTCAAATCAAGGTCTTATTCAGTCTGATAATATTTCTTGCAGATTGACACGCGTTGTGAAACAGGAAAATGTGTCATTGAGCAGTTCCGAAAATCAAATGTTACTAACACTAATTGAACATTATCCCATTACGTAACTTTTAGTTTTTCAACGTTTCCATTTACCATGTCTTTAAATCTATTAAACATTGGATATTTACTTCAAAAACGTATTACGGGTTTACAAATGAAGGTATTTAGCGCAAAATTAGGGAAATGAGATAAATTAATTTTAAAGTTTACTGTGGATGTGAAAACTCAGATTTTCATCTGAAATATTTGTGCTTATTTTAATTCATTAATACAAACATTAGACTAAATTTTAGTATAATTACAACTTTCATTAAACTTTGTATGTCCTAGTAGAGCATAAATGAACAAAATAAGTGCTCAAAAATAGTTGTGACATTGTGTGTAATATTTATTCTTTTTTACTATCTGGGAAAGTAGTTCAACTCTGATGTGTTTTATTTAAATTGTCATCTTCAGAAACACTTGAAATGTAGTTTTTGTGTAATTTCAACTCGAAGATAATGCAATTTATAAAAAAAATCATTTCCTTAAAAACGGCACCAATTTTTTCTTTACATTTTTTTCTACTTATAAAAAATGGAGGTTGTAAACACTACACTGATATTTTTGTTTTATAAAATGACATGTAATCCTTCCCAAACAGACTTTTGTATGTAATTTGTAAGATAGTACCTCTTTTTAGACATCTTTCTAATCAGTACCTCTTTTTAGACATATTTCTTTGTACAAATTGTACATTTTGGATATGATAAGTGTTGTATCCAAATACAATTGTTTTTGTATGCATTTTCCTTGCATATCTTGTTTTCCTTACTACTTTTCTAATGATTTAGAGTGTTTTAAAAAAAATCTGGCAAACACTGAATTTTTGTTCCTCAAAGAAATACTTCTTAATTTATGACGAGATTTACTATTGATTGTTTCTTAGTCTTCACCTTTTTGGAATGCTTCTTATGACACAAGAGAGAATAAGTATTTCAGCCTATCTTATAACTGTCAGTTTTCCAGTAGATTGAACTAATCACCTTTAGTGTTTTTACTTTCTCGTCTCACGAAGTTCTTTTTCTGAAATTACTTTTAATCTTCACTCAAATCTACATAAATTACAGTTTGCTGCTTTTCGTTCTACATTTTTAACTCGTGTGGTAATCTATCTTGACATTTTTTTCTTTCTTTTGCATTTGCTTGAATTTCTTTTTCTCCGCCTACATTCTTCCCCTTCACTTCTTTCATAGGTAGTAGAGGGAATCCTATTGCAATAATTACCTTTTTTGGCATTTCTTCATTTAGTTGTCTTTGCTGTAAAGGTATTCGTGTCCTCTGTAGCAAATAAATATATTGCACCTTACGTCATTTTTAATTCCTGTATATTTAGTTTTACTTGCCAGCATTTCTTTCACGATTCTAAAGCACCGCAAGTTGCTCCCAACTCCGTTTCTCTAAATACTCATTTTACGAACCATACATACATTTGCAAAGTTAATGAATCCAAAACACTGACATGATGTATGAATAACACACTTGATACAACACTAATCAGATCAGGACTTAATTCATATTGCTTTTCTATTATATATTTTTAAAATAAAATTAAAGTGTACACAGAAAAACAGAACAGGTATTAAATGTACTTAAATCTTCTTTTCAGACAATTGTGAATATATTGGACTTAAGAGAAAGGAATGAGGTCTCTTTCCAAGCATGTAGAGAATAATTTGCTACACTTAATAGCATAATTATCTCAGTTTATGACTTTTTGAAATTAATACCTTTCTCCATTACACCCACGATACTATATTCATTTCTGGAGGATGGGAAATTGCTTACATATTGTTTACACGAAATATGTTTAATTCTTGAAATTTTTACACCAAAGGAATCCTTTTTAATTACCATTAATTACCATAATTTTAATTACCATAATTAATTAGAAACCAACTATGGGAAGACATCATTTTTGTTGTCTGGATCCCACAAAATTCTTTGTTGTGTTTTGAAGGTGGAGGCTATAGTTCTGCTCGACATGCCCTCAAACAAATATATTATATATGTTATACGTATTGTTTTGCCTTATTTTAGAAGACTTCGGTATGTTATAAGACACAGCGCATTCACAATTCATGCTTTCTAATATTTTTATTATAAGAGAACAGATACAGGTCGATAAATAATTTAATCATATCATCAAATTAGTTATTTATTTTTATTTCTAACAGTTTTTCTTTGAATTTCTCTCCTCAAACATTTCTAAAACTGTTCAGTTTGGCAAAAGCATAGGCTAATCGTTACATACGTGTCGTCTGTGCAATATAATTTTAAAAAATTGAAAGAGCTGTGAGAGGCGTGCTGAATAAAGTTATTCAACTCTGAGAATATAAACGTTAAGTTATTTGTTATGTGTAAAACGTCGGAATGATTTTGTGGTGCAATGTGTATGTACCCAAATCCAACGCTACTTTTATTTTACAATCCGAGTTTCTCTATTCATGAGGTAAACACTTTAATTTCGCCATCAAGTTTCCTCTTTCCACTCTTCCAGTTTCCAATTTCCTCCTTAATTAATACTGCCTCTAAAGTCGTCGCTTTTTAATTCTCTTGACAAGTTTAGCGAAGAAATGTGAAAAAAATTAATAAGATTTTCAGCATATAATGCTCTCAGGGATGGCTTGTATTGTGATGGTTCTCCAGAAGCACCGTGATTCATAAGTAAGCTTCCGTGAAATAGTATGGAATCTCATTAGCGCTTCGTAATTTAATCAAAATTCAATTTACTGCCTCTACAAATACCCACATTCCCCCATATCCTTTTAAGTGTGAAAAATTGCGTATATGTTCTTATAAAGTATTTAACAGAATTATTTCACTTCTTTGTCTACATTTTCAAAAATATGAAATTTTAAAAGGAATGTAACTTACTTATTTAATTAAAGAAAAGTAATGCAATTTTAGCAGTTTTTTTGCTTAAGAGATGACAGCTGAGAAATGTTAACGTTATTTTGTTATTTTTGCTACTAAAGTGAAAATTAAAGCGATGTATTAATTAATTCTAGTGGTCTCACTAAAACCGTAATTTGAAATATTTTCTTTTTAGTGTGATAGGCACTGTTTGTTAAGCGGTGTACATTCTTTGAGACAAACAATTATTGAATAAAGTACAAAGAGTTCAATATGTTTTTCATACGAGTAATCATAGATATACTAGTTGTGGTAACTTTTAGTGTCTAGACAACGGGCATTAAAATACGGTCCATAGAGGAGGAATTTGTGGAAGAGGGATTCTCTCAGGGTTCTCATATATACCCTGCCTTTTTATCCTTACCTATTTACCCTTACATATTTATTTCAACAGATGTCTCGTGGCTTCACATTATTGCCGCATCTCATATTATCGCACACACACAGACATTAAACCATTAATATCAGGTATGGCCAAAAAGCCTTAGGATCATAAAAGCCAGTGAAATCGACGGCATATTGATTATTCTCGGTTTATACTGATTATTTACTATATGCACAAAATTGCATCGAGAACAATATTATTAAAAACGGGCAGCTTCATGACAGTTTACACACAACACGATAACACTTTCACGAACGAAACCACTGACAGTAAGGAGGCTATCTCCGATTTAAACACTTAAATCAATATCTCTGCAGATAGCAATTTGGGTCAACCAGGAAAATAGAAAAGAACAAATCTCATTTTTGCTTCATGATCGTTCGTGTTAATATGAACTAAATTCCTGAATGGTTGGTTTTACAAAATATATTAAATATTTTTAGTTTCAGGTACTAAGTATCTACTACATATAGAAAAAATTAAAAAATGAAATACAGGACACCCGAAGTGCATTAATAATTTTGTTGAAAGCAAAAACATTGTAGGATGAATAAATATTCACTTTCGCTAGAGGCATGTAGCGGTAGGTAATTTCTAAACACATTAAAATTCGGCAAAGCAGGTTGTCAAGAACAGCCACGCATTCCCAACTGACAAACATTCGACAAATATTTAATTAAGTACCAAAGTAACTCTTGCAAGTAATGAGTTTCTTTTTCACTTACTAAACTTTACAAATAACCTTACACGATATATTTCTTCCGTACTATTTACGTAGTGTAGAGAAAATACTGAAAACGGTGAATTTTTGGCAAAAAGCTCATATTGTGGGTATCTAATACCTAGAAACTGGATAATTCATGCTCCAGTATGTAGTAAATAACCCGTCCGTCAGTCAGCTAGTCAGTGTGTGTCTGTCGTCCAGCCGTGTGTCCGTTCGTCTGTCCGTCTGTACGTCCGTCTGTCCGTCTGTCCATCCGTCCGCCTGTCTATCCGTCCGACTGTCCGTCCGTCCGTTCGCCTGTTCGTCTGTCTGTCCGTCTCTCCGTCTGCCCGTCCATCTGTCTGTCCACCTGTCCATCCCTCTGAGCTTCTGTCCGTCCATCTATCCGTCTGTCTGTCCGTATCTTTCCATATGTGCATCCACTTTTCCGCCCGTCTGATCGTCCATCTGTCTGTTCGTCTGTCTGTGTGTGTGTCCGCCAGCTTGTCCGTTTCTCCGTCCATGCGCCCGCTCGTCCGTGCGTCTGATTGCTCGTATTGCTCCTGCTCGTCCGTCCACGTGTGAACAATGCTAGCGGCTAAACCGTAGGCAGAATATTTATCAAAATAATTGATATTCCCCAATCGACTTGGCAGATGTCGCGGCTCATTTGAATTTAAAATTAATATTTTGATTTTGGTGAGTACCTTAAATATTATCCTAGAATAGAGCAAAGTATTTTTGTACAAATGATGTAGATCCGATTTTCATTGAATTGTCACACATTCTGAAAATTCTAAAAGTACACAGTTGTTGGGGTACCTTTTACAATTACCACATTAAAGATACATATTTTTTGAAATTTTAAAAAAAAGATAGGCCATTAAATTAAATTGTGTTCAATTATTTCAAAAGAAGAATAGTTCAGCGTAATTTTGCGTGCGATAAAACTAATTTAAATTTAAAAACAAGATTTTCTCAAACACGTTTCTGAAAAGTTGCTTTAATTTTTCTGGAATAGTACAAAGTACGCCCAAAATGATGCAGGTCCAATTTTCGTTGAATTCCGAATTTTCAAAACTATCAAATGTTACAAATGATGTGAGAAAATAACGCTGTTTTAACAGCATTAATTGTCTTAACTTACTGCAGCTGTAAAGAATTAAATATTCTGTAATGGTTAAAATAACTTTATATCATATTTTTGATACTACGTTTTGAACATTTCTGATTCTTCTAAAAAAACTGAACATTTAGCAGATTCCAAACACAAACTTTAGTACACATTTTTTGTATAAAAAACATATGAATGTTATTTGGAAGTACCAGACGTTTTGAATTTTTAATAAATATATTTGAAAGTGCGTTCCATGCGTTAAATTAATTTTTAAGGGAATATTTTCTACCTCTCTTAAGATTTCTTTCTTGCGCAGTTGTTTAGTGTAGTTTTCACACAGAAAGCAGATGCTGCAAAAGAAAAGACGAGAATATTTGGAACGTAAAGTTTTATGCGTAATTCGCGTGCAGAATGCGTATCAATCTGCGCGCGGGGTCTCTCCATTGCTCCAGATTCTCCTCGCCATTCCGAGCACAGCGCTGCGAGCCTGCTGCGAAGGCACTTCGAGTCTGCACGGGGCGGCGGTATTGGAGCTGCGGAATCCGCCTTTTCTTGCTTCGGGAGATTTCCCACTTCCATCGCTCTGATTTGAAATTTCAATTTTTTTTTTCCTGAACGTGCACATACACGCGTTCACAGGAAGGTCGGTGAGAGACGAAGGAGATTCGAGGCAACATCGTGGCACACACGCATCACGAAGAGGAGATTAATTAAAACTGGATAGGATAAGATAAAACATGCATGTCAGACACGTAAAGTCGTGCTTTCGCGACAATTTGATCTGTATCCAGTGAAAGTGTACATCTCAATTTATTAGGAAGTAGTATAAAAAGAATCAAAAAGGGAGTGTAAGTAATACGGGGATGGTACTTGAAGTAAACTGCGCGCTATTGGCGTTTGATATAGGAATTGACATTTTTCTTTTACTGTTTAGGCGATCACAACTGTTCAGCCTTCGTTAATCATCACATGACTTCCGTGGATATGTTCCTGAGCAAATGTAATATCAGAAGTTCAAATTTGTGATAAGTGTAGTGCGTGTAAGTGTGTGGGTAAGTGGAAGGATAGGAAAAAGAATGGGAAAGGAAGATCGCGCACGGTCCGTGTCCCGTTTGTTAGAGTAGTGCTTCGGCATTCGCCAGGTATTGAAGACAGAAACTACGGAAACCCACTGAGCAACTGGCCGCTAGAATTCTACTCCAGACTGCGACAGTGGCGGTGGTCCGTGATCGCGGTGGTCGCAATGGTGGTGGTGGTGGTGAAGAGCCGATGGACCCAATGTTCGCGGTGGTCGCAGTGGTGACGGTGAGGCGACGTCTCGGTGATCACGATGGTGGCGTTGGTAGCGGTGGTGGCAGGGGTCGCGGGGTTGGGAGTGGGACGATGGTCGAGATGGTGACGGTGAGGCTGAGGTATCGGCGGTGGTCCGTGATCGTGGTGGTCGCAATGGTGGTGGTGGTGGTGAAGAGCCGATGGACCCAATGTTAGCGGTGGTCGCAGTGGTGACGGTGAGGCGGCGGTCTCAGAGATTACGACGGTGGCATTGGTAGCAGTGGTGGCAGTGGTCGCGGGGTGACAGTGGGGACGATGGTCGCGGTGGTGACAGTGGGGCGGTGGTGGCAAGCGCGTTCCTGTGTGTACGAAAGAAAACTCATTCCGCCTGGCGCGCGGCCCGTCGCCGCCGTCGCGGCGCGGCGCTGCGCGGCGCGGCGCGGGAGCGTCTAAAAGGGCGAGCGAGATGAAAGGGCGGGTGATTGTGCCTGTGCAGAAGCCCTGCGTGTGGGGCCCGCCGCTGCGGGCACCCCCGCGCGTCGCGTGCACTCCACGCGCTGTGCCCGCCGGCGGCCCGGCGCTCCCCGAACAACACAAGCGCCTAAATCGTCCGCAGAATTTACCGCAAAATTGATATTCGATCTGAATTTTCAAGGGGATTTCAAAAGATCGAATTTATTCGACCCTTTCTTATAACGACATCATTGAAGATAGAGATTTTTATTCCTAAGGAAATTTATTCGTCAATAATAGATCGTTGTGTGATGTTACACACAACTGTTTCATTATGGAAGGAGATGTTCCATAATTTTGAGTAAAATGGTTATAATTGTTCAAAAGTACCTAAACTTTTTTTTAAAAAATGCATCATTTTTTTTCCCTTAAATTTTTGTAAAATATAGTCAAGTGCGCTTATAATTATGATATAGACCCGATTAAAATCTAAAATTTCGAAATTTTCTCCGACACAGAACTCGAGGGATTGCGAGTTTGAAGCGGATATTTTGTTTTTGTGGGTACTTTACATGAAGCTTCAACATTTTCAAAATTTTCTCAAAAATGGCTCCAATTTTTGGATTAAATGTTGTTCTCGGATAGCGTAAAGGACGCGCAAGAGAATCGAGCAGGACTCAGTATCGTTGACATCTCTGATTTTTCGAACATTTCGAAGGTTCAAACTGGTTTGTTGTTTTTCTACAACTACAATATTGAATATAAAGATTTTCCCTTCATTAATCTGTTCTTCAATGACATATTTTAAGATCATGTATAATTTTTTTGAAAATGTGAAGAGTTGACATGTGAGTTATTTTGTGTGAAATACAGATAATTTTTAAACAACTATTTTCTGAGAAACGGTTCCACTTTTTCTGCAATTTTCCCCGTAGATACAGCAAAACACATTAAAAAATATGCAGGTCTCACTTTCTTTGAAATCTGAATTTTCGAAAATTGCAATGTTAGAAATAATTCGTGAAAGTATGAGCTGTAGAAGCAACTCTAGTTACATTATAAGTATACTTACATGATTTAAAAATCAAATCAAATAATTTCAAGATTTTTGTTTGTTTGCCTGTTTTTCCGGTGACATCTCAGGATCGACTAAAAAACTTTTATGAGATTTTCTGTAAAAGGTAGAGTACTTTGTCGAACACTGAAGTTTTTGTTGTCGGGAACTTTGGCTACTTTCCTCAAATCACTATTTTCTAGTATGCAAAGAAGCATTTTCTAGTATTTTTTTTATTTATCTCTACAATTTTATTCACACCTTAATGAAATTTCGGTTACTGCAAAACTTCAGAAAAGATACTGTCTGCATGAGATTTTGTAAAATTACCTCCACGTCCTTTTCTTAAGCCTTAAAATAAAATTTAAGAGTGCACTATTCTAGTTTTCCAGTAATATCTCGAAAGCGGGAAGGAAATTCATTAAATTGGATTTAACGCTTCTACAAGGCCTTTAAAGTTTATACTAATGTATTTTGATTTATTCCAGTATCATTTCTTACTTGTAAGTATTTGGCTTTGACTAATTTATAGTCAAAATTATCATAGGATTCTTTCCGAGAGTATGCAATTGTGCATGCTAAACGGTGTCCATAGCAACAATGATCATAGATGGCGTGGCGTGGCAAAGTAAGGCGAGGCGGGGCAAGGCAGGGCAGACGTGAGCGGGACAGGGTGAGGATAAGTGAAGGATAAAGGAGACGTGACGGGACAGGACGGGATGTATCAAGGCAGGGGATTGGCTAGGCGGAGATACAAACGAATATTCGTTTATCTACCTAATAGAATGGATTACCATTCTTAACCCAAGCCACACGGGGCTTAAAATTGTAATCCAAGCCACACGGGGCTGCTTGCTTATCATAAAAAGTACACATTTCGATTTCATTTTAATTTCGTAATATTTTTTTTCATAAACATCAATTTCAATTCTATAAAATGGATGATGATCACATTTTCCTGGGATCAAACTATTGACGGAAGGGATTCAGGATACTACAGTGCAAAGTAAAACGTCTACTGAACACAAAAACATTTCGACTGCTCATAAATTTTTACGAAGACGTTTTCCGTTTCGCAACTTTGCAGAATGTGAACGATTCGTCGCCCGGGACCCTCGCGACGTCGCTCAAATAAAACCCGACTTCTTTTTCCCACCGCGCGCGCCGCGCCGCAGCCAGCCCACCCACCCGCGCGCGCAACGCCGCTCTGAACAGCCTGGCAGGGAGACGCCCTGCCCTGCTCTGCTCTGCTCTGAATTCTCCTCCAGGATACAGTTGGCCAAGTTGTGGCTGATTCTATTTTAAAGCACACGTGAGAGATCCAGTAGCATTTCGGATCCTAGCGCTTTGCCTTAGCGGTTCTCTTTCGTCTCATTTTTTATTGTTTATTATAATGTCATTACAATGTCATGGGATTTTTATGCGATGACCTATTCAGGGCGATCATAAGGTTCACTCAGCCTTCTTTTCAAGTGAGTACCAATATTTACTAGATTTATCAAGAGTAAATTTGGGTAAAAAGGTGTCCGGTTGAAGCATGACGCTTGCCACGCCATCTTCACCCCACTTCTGGACGTAAGAACATCTAAGATAATAATTACATTATGCAAAGAAGGCCATGGAAGAGGGGAGAAACAGAAAAAAAGGCTTAATTAAGATAATTACTAACATCTTCTAACCCTAAACAGGATAATCCTGCAGCACTGAAAGTGCAAAGGGTAAATAAATAGAATAAATGGAATGTCATTTTGAATTATCTTTAAATTAAAAAACAAACAATTTAATTCATATCAGAACTGAAATTTATTATTATTTTAGACATTTTGTAACTGGGAAATTTTTTAAAGAAAACTGTACGAACTATCTATTGAACGCTGGATGATTTTACGTAACATTGAACAATAAAATTCCTGTTGTGATTCTTCTCCTGAACAGCCATTTCACAGAAGGCGATGGCAAATGTTTTCTCAAATATTGACATTCTAATTGATTATTTAAGAAATAAAAATAGCTAAGCAAATTGTTTGTGCGTCGAGTAAAATATATACATGTGAATATATATATATATATATATATATATATATATATATATATATATATAAATTTATTTATAAATAAATTGATGGAAAAATACTTACAGATATATCGATATTTTACGTAAATGGTCGTAAATGAAGAAAACATACTGTTGAGAGTATGTGCTTATTGCAACATAAAATATTAAATAGATTAATTTGGGAATTTATGCAACGAATTTGAATAACTTTTGCCAATGAACTTTTAGTAGGAAATTTCATATATCGGAATTTCACAAGTGGCATTTTCTCTTGACTTTTAGCCAACGTTAAATACACAGACAAATGTGACAGCACGTGACATTTCACGATCTGAGGTAGTCCAGAAGATTTCAGGTATCTTCGTACACGGGGTTACTTATCAATCATGGGCAAATGTTACATGAATAATTTCTAAAAATAGAAAATAATCTGTTTTTCTATAATCAGTTCTAACCCTCAATAACATACGCAGCCTCAATCTGGGGAGGTGCCGCTTCTTCCGTTCTGAAACGTTTGCAAACATTCCAGGATAACGTGCTACGCACAGTCTCAATTCCCTATGGTATATAACAAACACGCGACTTCGTAGAGAACTGGTTAGAACCAATTACAAATTACATTTTCTTAAATTATTTTCTAACTAAATTATTTTCTAAGCTCCAACTCTCCCTTGCCCCAATCACTTTAACCTCGGTAAAACCAGCGTTGCTCCAACAAGAATTTAGTCCCGTCTCCCAAACGATATGTTCTGTCCCCCACAATCACATCTTACTCTATATCTTGCTTTCTTCATACTTTCGATCTCATAAAATGAATAAAAGTAGTAGTACCTACTACCCAGTGGAGATGTCCTCGCTCAGAAATTTGAGTATGGGTATGATGATAATAATAATAATAATAATAATAATAATAATAATAATAATAATAATAAAATTGTCTTTATTAGTGGTGAGGCTCAGGCCATTTGGCCTGCTCTTCCGTCTAACCACATTAAATATTTGCATTATTTCATAAACTATGAAGAAGATCTAGGGGGGCAGGATACTTTTTACTTCTGGGAGAGAAAACTAGGGACCATCCCGGTATACGCCTTAAGCTATTGAGTAAACCCAGAAAACCTCAATCAGGATGGCGGCTGAAGGCCGAGGACATTGACAAAAATAGTAAATCTAAATTTACTTAATACATTAATTAGAAAAATAATAAATTACAATATAAATTAATTAGAAGAAAAATAATCAATGGTAATACAAAAATGACAAATATAAGTAACAAAACTTATACAATAAGAATAAATATTGTGAAATTTTAAGTAGTGACAAAGTAGCTGCAACAGTATGGTAACATAATCAAATTGATAATTATAAGAACAAAGATTACAATATTTTAAATTTCTCTATCAGTTACAATCAAATGTTATTTTATAAGATGTCCAGCGAAAAGAAAATTTAAAGTTTACAGATATCACAGACAAAAGAAATTTAATTTTAAGACAAATAGATAGTAGCAGATAAGCATTACACACTTTATGATGATTAAAAATAAAAATAACCGTCGATTTCTTGGGAATGAGAGTTCAGTTAAGTTCAAAAACCGTTGAGTACAAATTAAATTATAGATCGTGTTTTTGAAGGAGAGCTTTAAAGGCTTAGTGATTTCCCGCAAATCAATATAAATTTTTGTTTAGATGCTAAACAAATTCTTAACTTGTGTGCACATATTCAATATGGTTAGTTATTAATATTGTTTTGATTCTTTGTCATTTACTTTATCATGTTTTCCAGGAAAAGCGGATTTGAGCACTCTTTACCAAGAAATCGACAAAAATATAAAGGAGACAGTAAAAGTGAAATTAATTACTAATACAACTAGGTAAAAATATTTTTCATCAATAATTTGAAATAATATTACACTACAATCAGTACTTAGTAAGTTTGAGTTTTGTAAATGGTATGGCAAAAATATTACAGGCTAAGCTTACATGCCTTGGAAAATAAAAGAGCTTTTAATTGCTTCTTAAAAGAATTGACAGAAGGACTGTGTCTAATGTTCTTTGGAAGACAGTTCCAAGCTCTCGTTACGCCTACGGTAAATGACTTGTTATAATTATTAGAATTATGTTTTGGTATTTGTAATAATAATGATTTATCGAGTCTAGCGGATATAAGAGGCCTGAACCGACTTGTTATATGCGGTAGATGTTTTGTTTCTAGTAATATGAATAGAAGAGGTAGACAATGGAGCATCCGCCTGTCGCTTAGCCGCAATATTTGATTACATTCAAACATGTTCCACATGTGATCGTATTTTTTTAGATTGTAAATAAAAGGAATACATGCATTTTGAGCTCTTTGTAACCGTGTGGCAAGTGCTAAGTTTAAATCGTTGTACACAACGTCGCAATAGTCGAAGTGCGTAAAGACGAGGGATTCTATTCCAAATTTTTTAATATTGACCGGTAAAAACTTTTCAACAATCCTAAGAGAACCAATTCGTGAATAGACTAACTTTGTAACTTTATTTACATGAGAATCCCAGTTGAGGTTATTGTTAAGAATTACTCCTAAGTTTTTGACTTCGGAACAATATGGTACAATGATTTTATCTAGAATAACATTTTCTGTACGAAGATTATCAACTCGTGATTGAACTTTTTTTGAACAAATTAACATGGTCTGTGATTTAGCAGGATTCAAGGAAAGGCCGTTTAATTTTGTCTAATTCAGCAGGGTTTCCAAGTCCTTATTGGTTCGATCTACTAGTTGTTTCAGGGCAGAGGGTCTTCCGCTAATATAAATTTGTAGATCGTCAGCATACATATGATGTTTACAGAAACTAATGAAATTTGGCAAGTCATTTACGTATATTAGAAAAAACAATGGCCCGAGAATGGATCCCTGGGGGACACCCTTTGTCATTGTTTCTGTCACTGAGAAATCCTCCCAGACACTAATAAATTGCTGACGGTTCCTAAGGTAATCTTCTATCCACCGCGTCGAGGCTAATGAAAAGTTTAAGTTCCTGCATTTTGTGAGTAGGAGGTCACAGTTATTTCCCCATCATCCAGGGCTTTCCTCAGATCTTCGGTAACTTCAAGTAATGCGGTTTGTGTACTTCTACCTGGCCTGGAACCGGACTGGTACGGATTTAATAATTCATACTCTGCTAAGAATGAGTAGATTTGCCTATGAACAACTTTTTCGAGGATTTTTGATAGTGTCGGCAGAATACTTATAGGCCTGAAATCGTTGGGAGACGAAGGGCTTTGGGACTTCGGAAGAGGATGAACTTTGGCTAATCTCCATGCCTTTGGGAAACAAGACGTAGTTAGTGAATAGTTAATAATGTGCGTAATAACGGGAAGAGCTACATCTGCAATAAGCTTCCACTGTCTAGCATTAATTCCGTCAGAACCGTTTGCATTTGATTTTAAACTCCCTAAAACTTTACGAACCTCCCTATTGTCAACACATTTAAAGTACAGTTGGTCTCTGCGGTCATCTATACTGATGCTCGAATACTCTGATAAAGCGTTTGCTTTCAGCACTGGATCAAATGAAGGAGCCGCATTTAAGAAATGTTTATTCAATTCGTTCAATGGTATATCTATGATTGGAGTTGTTGATCTATCCTTGCCCACACCAATATTTCTAAGTCTGTTACAGATTTGTTTAGAATCAGTTTGTGCTTTAAACAATGTGTTGAAGTATCGCAACTTAGCATTTTGTATTTTTTGGTTAACTATATTACGCAATTTTGTGAATTTAAGTTTGAGAATGGCCGTTTTTTTCTCGTCGGTATCGTTTCTGAACTAGGTCGCGATGCTTCATGGAAGCCCGAATTTCATCATTCAACCATGGTGCTGCCAGACGCGTGACTCTGGATGTTTTTGGCGGAGCATGTTTAGCGAATAAATCCCTTACAATATTATTTAACACATTAACTTTATCGTCAATAGACGTCTGTTGGTAAAGTAATTGCCACGACGCACGGATGCTGTCGGAAAGAAAATTAACTGCAATGAACTGTTTGTAGTCACGGTACGAAATAATTTTTGGCTTGTACTTAGGGCAGTTCATTGAATATGACAAGTACAACAAATCACGCCTGGATATTCCAGGAACCGGAATCTGGCCGTAAACTATTGCCTGGTCAGGCTCCGAAACAATGACATGATCAATCCAACTTTCACTATTTGAGGAATAATGCGTTGGATTTAATTTGAGAATATGCAAATTAAAGGATTCAAAAGTTTTCACGAAATTACGTACGGTGTGATTGTCTGTATTTACTAAATTGCAATTGAAGTCCCCCATGATGATGACGCTATCGTAATGACTAATAACAGCGAAAAGGTGTTCTTCCAGCACTTTTAATGTTCCGGTTTTCGGTGGCCAATCCACTACTATAGCTAGGCAACGTTTTACACCTATCCTAATTTCTACAAATAAAAATTCCAAACCAGTCGACTCTGCAGCGGATGAATGCACAACTTAGTGCTTTAAATCATTCCTTATATACATGGCTACACCACCACCCGATTTTTTAGTGCCTTTCTCTGTAAGGCTATTACGATCTTGACGTACTATTGTATAACCTGGTATCGGATGATGTTGCATGAAATAGATGGTTTCAACCAGGATTCGCTAATCATTATATGATCGTTTATTTCCGAAAATATTGCAAGAATTTCATCATGGTGTTTGCACAATAACTGTGCATTTATGTGCACTGTATTCAGAAGACGAGAAAAAGCGGCCAAAGTATCTTTCAATTTCTCGAAGGTTGTGGGATTTCCGCTCCCAGGTAGTACGGAGCTTACGCAGTGGTCCTGGCAGGCGAGGGGCCACCAGCATTGGAATGGTTTCTGCGAAGGGTTTAACATAATGAAAGTACTTGGAAATATTTTCTTTTCCTAGCAAGTTAAGAAAGCTCAAACGTACTCAGTACTTTTCCTACTGTGTTGAAAAATATTTTTTACAATAAAATAGAGGACTTTAACAACTTAATATAAAAACAAAGAAGGTATGAAATTAATTTAATTTGTGGCAGGTGATGATAGTGCACTAATTTGCAATTACTTGTACCATCCGGCCACTGTAGTGCATTCATCCATTGTATTGCATAAATAAAAGCTAACACTCACCTGTAAAGTGGTAATCCCACTGATTTGATTAAATAATAATAAAAAATAAATAAACAGAAATATCCCCTTTAAATGTAATTTTCCATTTTAAGTTCAGTGACAATAAGTGACCAGTTACAACCTCTTTTCATTCCATAGAAATTTGCTCCATTTATTCCGAGACATCCTGTACAAGCACCGTTGCCATTGTTACTCGCATCACGGATCACGTTGCGGCTCGGCAGGCGGGTCGAGGCGCAAGCGCAAAACCTGCCGGCCTGCCACTCGCGCCGAGTGCAAGTGATTTCGGCGGTTCGGCTAAAATTAGCCTGGGGCGCCGGTTATTTGCCCTGGGCAGAAGAACCGCGCCCCCGAGCCATTCTGCGCAGCCCATCGCCCGAGGCCTGCGCCCCGCCGCCCCGCCACGCCCCCCGCTGCGCTGCTCCTCCACATCTTCGCCGAATCCCGCTCGCTCGCTGGCACTCCACGTCAGCAATATGTTTCGTTTTTCCGGCCAGCCCCGCCCCCCCCCCGCGGTCCCACCCGCGCCTCCACCCTCGCCCCTCCCTTTCCAGGGCGCGGTCTCCTTCCAGTACCCTCCCCCTCTATTGGTGCACAGTTGCCCAAATGACACCAACAGCGTGCACGAAAATTAAATTGATTTTGAAAATGCCGCATCTCTGATTTCGACAAAAATCAGTTAGGAAAACCATTTGATAAAGAATCCGGGTTTAGATTTGCTGTAATTGAAAATGCTACATATTCTCTGTTCGTTGTTATAGTGTAGGCTGCTGTGGTTCTGTTTACTTGAAATTGACCATTTCTCGAGAGATGTAGCGTTTTACATGACATGCACGCGCCGAATGATTGATGCAGACGAAGCCTTCGCAAAATAACCTATTCAACTGTGTCTCTAGCAAGAAAGAAAGTATTTAAAACACAATGTATAAATATGTACATACATTTTTGGACATCCACAAATGTATGAATACGTAATAACAAAGCTGTTAGAAAAGGAATATTAAATACATTCCTATACAAATTGAGAGTGAATGTCTCACTTGTACCATTGCTATTATCATTTCGAATAAAGTACGTAAAAAAGGTTTCGTTCTCTTTTTTGTTCTTTTATATGGAATTTTAAGGATAATTTCATGTTTTTTCGAGGTTTGCTTTTGAGCTTTATTCTGTGATCCACAAATGACCGAAGAGTGAACTAGCTATGTTAGTACTTGAAGCAACATATGAAAGTCGTAGAACACGTTAATACCTCTCTTTCATCTCTAACATAAAGCATTTCGAGGTGAAGGCTTTTTCACCCATTTACTTGTTTTTGCCACGCACGGATTTTGAGCAATTTCGGCCCAGTGTGCGAGGCTAGCGTTCCCCAAGAGCCGAGAGTAAAAAATGAAGCGGAGAAACGAAGCGGACGCCAGGAATTTCAAACGCGGCTCGTAGACAGTGACAGTTAATAAGAAGCGAAGCGTGGCTGCACTGCGCCTGCTGCCAGTGCCTCGTGAGGTGGTTTCGATCGTTCTTTAAATAGTTTTTGCCTCGTTTCCCTCGCTCGACAAGTAATAAATCGCGAAAAGAACGTAGAGTACAAAATAATGCTGCAATGAAAATTTCTGCGGAAATTTAGTTAACTTTCAACAAGAAACTGCGCACTGATTTCAGGCAGGGTTCGTTCATTAATATAAAATTTTATCGCTTGTATTCTTACCTGAACACATCAGCTTAAGTAATTAGATGATTTTTTTGAAAGAAAATATCAATCAGTACATTTAACATGTTTTGCTCATAGAACATGTTTTTGTAATTGCTCAGAGAACATGTCATTCACCACAACTCAGACAGTTCTGTTCTTCTCATATTCTGCCTTCTTTTATTATTTAGCAGAGACGTGAATATTACTGTATGCTACTAAAACAATTAGAAAACGCAGAATATTCTTTTACTTTGATTGATCACAAAACATAACCCTTTTCCTACCAACAATCACTAAAGAAAAATAAGGTACTAAGGAATTACATGAAAAACTGACTTTTGAATCAAACAAAAATATTATCCATAATATTTTTTTATATAACAGAAAAATATTATGTTTAGATTGTTTATAAAAGCGAAGAAATCAGTTTCATGAAAAAGGATTGAAATTAAATAAACATGGCAGTAAAAAACATTATTTAATCAAGGGGCAGAAGATTTGCAAATGGGATCTTAAGTGAAGTTGGAGAGTTTGATCTCGCAAGATTGGTAAAATAACGTTATATAATAACTCTGTATACCATATGGCAAGAACCAACATTATCACAGTTCAAACTACAACCTAGACGGTAGGATTGAGTACATACCTACACTAAATTAGTTCATAATTACACTGAATTAAAAGTTGGACAGGAGATAATTTTAGAGAACGTAACGGACTAATTAAAAATAATGTTTTCTAACAGTAAATTATGCCTCATATTGTATTTCTTTAGACGTTATTCTTACTCCTCACTAGCACAAAGCTACATAGGCGGCATGAAGTGCGATTTGCCACCGAACAGAACCTAAAATATTTAAAAGCATTTCTCTATTAACACAGATTTCATTCAAAAGAAACATCGAACTCAATGTTGCCAAACCTAGACGCGGTCCGGGTCTCCCGAGCACGTGAATAAAGATAGGAAAGAAGTTTCGATTCCTTGCCAGAGGACTACCAATGGCGGTGGCCCGCGCTGAGGCGGAGTCGTCGGTGCCGCAGTCCGTCTAGTGCTCACTTTATCACCGTCGCCCGCGCGCCCTTCGACAGCCTCCCGCGGAGACAAACGACGCGCAAAACGCGCTAGCTCGCCCCGCCCCCCCGCCGCCGTGCCGGTCGCTTCCCCACCTGCCCCCGCGCCGCCCCCGCGCCGCCCCCGCGCCGCCCCCACGCCGCCACCGCCCCACCCCAGCGCCGTAACCGCACCGCCTTCGCACCACCCACACGCCATCCACACGCAACCCACGCGCCGCCCACGCCCCGCCCACTCGCCGCCCACTCGCCGCCCCGCGCCGTCCCGGCGTCGCCCCCGCGCCGCCCCGGCGTCGCCCCCGCACCGCCTTCGCGCCGCTCCGACTTTACGGTACACTCGGCTGTGAGAATAAATTTTACAAACCTAGAGCGTATGTGGAAGGTCGATGATTATTTCGTTAATGAACACTTGGTGGTGTATCTCACAAAATAAAGTTATATTGGGACAAATTTGCAAATTGGTCTCCCAATTGTTGGGTAAATCGTGCACAAGTTAAGCAGGTACACCTACCGCAAACAAATATATTTCGTGGGCAAATGGGTGTTTCTTTCGCTACATATTTATGTCAATTACCGTGAAGCAACTCCGCTTAATAAGAATTTAGATCGGGAATAACAAACTTCATATAAAGGTTTCTGAATAAAACTTAGAATTAGATCAATTGCAGGTTAGCTCTTGAATCCTCCACCATGTTACTGCCAATCAGAACTATTTTTAAGACAATTTATACAGCTTACATCATTCCACCGGCCGCAGGAAATACACTAAGTAAATGAAAATGATTTATCAGTTCGTGGCGCCCTCCATCGGTAATGCTGGAATTCAATAGGTTGTTGGCCCACACTCAGCCTGGATGACAGCTTCCGCTCTCGCAGACATACTTTCAATCAGGCGCTGGAAGGTTTCTTGGGAAATAGCAGCCCGTTCTTCACGGAGAGCTGCACTAAAGAGAGGTATCGATGTAGGTCGGTGAAGCCTAGCACGAAGTTGGCGTTCCAAAACATCCCAAAGGTGTTCGATAGCATTCAAGTCAGGATTCTATGCAGGCCAGTCCATTACAGGGATGTTGTTGTAACAACTCCGCCACAGGCCGTGCAGTATGAACAGGTGCTCGATCGTGTTGAAAGATGCAATTGACATCCCCGGATAGCTATGCAACAATGGGAAGCAAGAAGGTATGTAAAACATCAACGTAGGCCTGTGCCTTGATAGTACCATACAAAACAACAAGGGGTCCAAGCCCCCGTCCATGAAAAACACGACCACACCATAATACCATCGACGCCGTGTCCGGATACTCTTGATAACATAGGGTAGATTGTTTGGCCCTTTGATCATCAAAATCTATTGACTGGACAAATATTATGAAGAAAGAATTAACCTTCGAAAGTTTTCATCCTGAATATAATCCACCATCCTCCACATTGCCAAGTAAAAAAAGAAGTACAGGAAGCGTACATTAAAACTAATCATCAAATGGAAATATCCCGTTTCCGAAGCATAGGTTGCTTTTCAAGTTCTTTGAGTAATTCGAAATGTAAACTTGTCCAAATGTATCATTGACTGGTGACTAGGATTTTAATGAAATGTTTTTTTAAATTTCACTTTACAACAACGACTTTTAGTAAATAAATTAATTTTATGTTACAATAAAAGGAAATAACCCACTTTATGACATTTTTTGGCTTTTTTCGACGATTTCGACTAATAAGTCATTTTTACCCTTTTCCATCATTTTTAAAGCATTTTTCGTTGATTTTATCTATATCTAAATGTCTATAAGCGCCATTTTCGGTTCGGTCGATTTCGCGATAACTAAGGACACAGATTTCCTGATAAAGAACAGTAAAAAAATGTTTGCAAGTAAAGTACACTTGAAAGGAAGAAGTCTCAATTACATCAGTAACATATCCATTTGGGTATGTATCAGTAACATTTCCATATTGGGTTGTTCATCTGAGTTGGTTTGGATACAATTTCTTACATAATTTGTCTTTGCTTTTAAGGCATTTTAAAAACATATAAGAGCATTTTTGAAATCATTTTTGGTGATGTATGAGGTGAACAAAACCCACCCTTTACTGATGATAATTGCTAGATATTTACACTTTTTTCATTTACTTTTCCTAAATTCTCTCTTCTTTTATGAAAATTAATATTTTCCTCTACGGATTTATCGTTGGATTGTATTTTGGAGCCGCAACCGACAATACTTGGCCCGAATTTTAAAATTGAAGAACTTCATTATTCATAATTAAATTTGCTTCGTAAAGCACATTTATTATCTTACTCTTAATCTTCATAATGTGGAACAGTTGAAGGTAAAATTGGATTAAGGAAAAGTTGCGGTCTATTGTATGACCCTCCAAATAGGTGAGTTTTCGCCGCCACTGCCACACAATGCAATACCTGGTTCGGATATAGGAGTGGAACAAATGGGATACAGCCTAGAGAGTGAAAGAAACTCAAGACATGAAAGCTAATGGTGCTACAACAGCATATATTTTTGCACTTTTATAAAATTCAGAGTTCGACGAAAATGAAACCTGCGCCATTTTTAAGTGTCTTTTGCTATCCGCGGAAAATACTTCTTTTATAAATTGGAGCATTTTTTGAGAACTTTCTTTGATAATGAACATTCACTTTAAGACGAAAAGAGAAGAAAACATAATTTTTTAAACATGTTGACTTTTTTATAGTTCTCCATTTTTAAAACATTTGGCTTACGAAAAAACATTTCTATCATTAATATTGTACTTTAGGAATATTTGAAAACAAACAGAGTTCGCCAAATGGGATTAGAACAAACTTTGTACCGCCCTCTGCTTCTTACGAGGATAAAATTTGAAGAAAACATTTGGAGAAAACATTATGTCTTTCATGAAATTATATGTTTGAAATTGCCCGTATTTCATTCGAAATTATATGAAAAATACATATATTTTTTAAAATTTGTAGAAAACCTTATTTTCAGATCTGTTTTTAAACGACATATTTCATTCACAAAAATCTCAATCTTCATTATTGTAGATGTAAGAAGACGCCGAAAATATTGGAACTTTTGCAATTTTCAAAAAATCAAGAATTTCAACGTAACTGTGACCTGCATCATTTTTTAAAAGTTCTTTAGCTATCCGAGAACAAAGTTTAATAAAAATGTTTGAGGCATTTTGAGAAAATGTTGAAAATATGGACTCTTCATTTAATCAAGCAGAAAAATCAAAATATACGTTTCAAACACGGAGGTTATCGAGTTCATTCAGATCTATCAGGGAGTATCAATTTATGAGAAAATCGTCTGATCGGTTTGGTCGCTAGCGTTGAACACAGACATACGGACACGTTTTTTGCTGTCAATCGATTTTCGGTATCAAGGAAGTACCATATCAAAGAGGTGTTATAGGAAGTAATTTATTGCACATTGGAACAAGATTTATTTACTTCTTCATTATCAGGGCTTGAAATTAGAGATTTTGCGCTGAAAAAGTGCCAATTGCCTTCGCACGCTTCATCACTTTCTCTTTACTACTTACGCAGTAAGGTGATAAATTATCAAATATACTATTTTTTTAATCGGTTCAATTTAAAATAAAACTGTTCACATATAGAATAAAAAAATCTTAGACGTTAATCATTTCTCTGCTTAAAAACTAAGCTGAGTTTTGCTCAGTGCAGCATTGCACAGAATCAGGAGCGATTCTGACATGGAAATCCTAGAGTTCAAATACCGACATTTAAGTACTCAACCTTCTAGATAGCTAGGTTAAATTTAGCTTCCGTGTGAAGGAAAATTCTAGCGACCCGCTGCCCTGATCAGTACTTTCCGTGGTTTCTCCGATCAATACGAGGCCATTTATAGAGCAGTAATGGGCAAGAAATGGGCACGATTACATAACTTTCTCTTCTTACGAACTATTCGTAAAGGGAGAAAGTAAAATGGAAACAGGATGGGAAAATATAATCTGTTTTATCGTAGATATTTTCAACATCGATCCTTTTTGTCGATGTTTTCATCGACGTCGAAGAGCTTTTGGTGACGTATCAAAATATACGTGTCGATGTTTTGATAAACTTTGCCATCACTTGTCGCACAACGATGTGTGCGACCGTAGTCAGGAGGGCGGGTGGGGACGACGGATCGCGAATGGAAGGAAGGGCATGGCGGCGGCGGCAGCGAGAGCGTGCGCACGGTCCCCAATCGAGCCCGAAATTTACCTCCGCCCTTTACTCCCCTCCCCTCCCCTCACCTTTTTTGCTTTACTTGCTCCGCCATCTGCGTTCGAACGTGATACAGCTGCGGCGGCACTCGCCTCGTGGTTCGCCGGCCCGCCGCTCCGCGCCGCGCCCGTCGCCCGCTTCTGTTCCAGCCATATAAACGCTTTACTTCTGCGCTTTGCGTCTGACAATATGTGTCCCGTAATCAAATTTCCATACACTTCGAATCTAATAAATAACGGTTAGAATAATGTATAGGTCGTTGCGAGAAAGGAATTTTAAAAACGAGGAGGAATCAATAATGCGATTGGAGGCAAAACGGAGACTCGGGCATACTGATTTTATCTTCGTTGTTTCGAATATGGCCGTGTGGGGGCTGTTTTGTTTCCGAGACGAACAGCAAAAGCGTCTTGACATTCAGATATCTAGATCTACGAAGGGAGTATGAGAAACACGATTATTGTTTTCGGGGCTTCCGGCGATACTCCAGACCACATGTGAGGTTTTCCAAAAAATACGGGGGGGTGGGGCACTTTTTATGTGTTTGCACGACATTGTCGTTTAGATGGTATATTCCAGGCAAAGACCTAATATGGGACTGTCTTTATTTCGCGTGCGGAATGCCTGCCGTAAACCGGCCGCAGAAAAAAACGACCAATGAAAAGCAACAAGAGGTGCGTAAAAGTTGCGTAGTCGCAGAGGGGAAACGCGCGGAACGCGTGTGCGTAACGATTCCTTCACGCACAACGCGTCATAGCGAAAGGAGCACAAGACTAAAAATAGAAATAATTAATCCTCGAGCCCACGCCCCTTTTGTCGTACAATTTTTAATCATATTTCAATCACGGCTGGGAAAGCATCAATTATTTTTTCCCAAGGCTTGTCTCCACTTTTTGCCGTCTTTTATCAAACCGTAAAATTTAATATCCGTAGCGTACAGTGGCCGCCCCGTCTGTGGGGGTGAGCGGTTATTAAGGGCGTCTGTCCTAATTGAAACGCCCTCGAGAGGGGAGAGGGGTGGGGGCTGGGCGGCGAGCGGGCGGGGTGGGTAGAGGGGAGTTTGCCCGGCGTGCGGTCCGCGCGGCTGTCCGGCTGGCGGGCTGGGACCGCCAGGCTTGCACTGCATCAGTAATCAATTTCGTCAATAATTAAAAGGGTCGTCGATAACTTGATCAGCGCAAGCGGGATATTAATGAAGCGGTCCGGCTCGCGTGTACGGCGCGCGGGTAGCGGGCGCCGGCGCCAAGCGCGCGAGAGGGGAGCGGGTTGTTGTGGGCGCCGACGCAAGGGACGGGCAGGGACGTGGGTGGACCGACGGGCGGGTGAGTAGACCCCGGGAGGAAGACAGAGGGGACCTGCGGACGGGCGTGCATGCGGGCGGGCGGGCGGGCGGTCAGGTGCATGGGTGAGTGTGTGTGTGTGTGGGGGGGGGATGAGCGGATGGGCGAGAGGGCAGGTGGGCAAATGGGCTAGGCAGATGTGCAAATGGGTTGAGTGGCCTGGATGGGCTGGGTGGGTAGGTAGATGGGCGGGTGGGCATTGGGCGGGTGCACGGCCGTGGGAGCGCGTGCATTCGTAATGGCGGCCGAGCGGACGGGTGGACGAACGAACGAGTGCTCGAGCGAGCGAAGAGGTGGGCAGAACGAACGAGCGAGAGGACAGACCGGGGCGTGCGTGGGCGAGGGGTTGAGCGAACAAACGCACGCGTGGGCAGGCAAAAACATGCTAGCATGTGGACGGGCGAGCGCGTACGCGGTGTAGCTTTGGTAGCGGGCTGGTGGGCAGACGGCAAGGGTCACTCGCTCTTGACCCAACAGCGAATGCCGCCCAATACCGCCCCTGCTTCCATTCATGGCCTTCATTCATACCGCTCTCTCATGAAACCTTCTGGTAGTTACTCGTGCCGCTACGAAACTTGCACTATTTTATATAATCATCTTACAGTTGAGTGTTATACTTCATTTTCGCTTATATCGATATCTTGTTTTTGAACTTGTTGATTTAATGTAATAATTGCCATTGCCTACAGAGAAGAACTGGTGAGCTTAAATGGCACGTTTGCCTATTGAACCTCTTCTCGGATCCTCTCTCTGCAACATCCTCCCTGGCTCTCCGCATTCTATCATTTCTTCCGTTTCACTCCACTGGATTTTTCTCTCTGATACTTAAGTCGTAAGCAACTATTCTACCTGATAATGCTGCTACTAGAAATAGCTATTGTTTTATAGAAAACTCGAATTCTAGCGCTGTTATACCAAAAATGTGGTTAATTCTTATTCCTGTTTGTTGTAAATTTCTTCCTCTAACACGTTGTGTAGTCAGAATCCACGTTTTGTGGATTGAAAAATCTATTGAGAGCGAAATGTCTGTATGTCTCTTTATACATCCGTCCGTCCGTGATCAATGCAAGTGCCTAAACTGTTCAGGCGATTTTCTTAAAAATTGATATTTCTGGATCGAGGAATTTCTCGACCGTACTTCAGGTCCGGCGAATTAAATACAAATCCTTTAATTTTTGGGACTACTGCACATGTAGCCTTAACATTTTCAAAATTTTCTCAAGAATGGCCTCAAATTTTTTATAAAAGTTTTTCCATAGATATAAACAAAGTTTAAAAATGAAGCAGGTCCCATTTCTTTGAACTCCCAAAATTTTCGAATATTGCAAAAATATGCCATTTTTACTTTCCTATATACGTACGTATACACGGAGTGATAAACGTAGTATAGGGAAAGTTATGTAATGCTGCGCGAAAAAATGGCCAATTTTCGGCGGAAAAAAATTAATTGCGGGCCGTGAAAACGAAGAAGTGGATAAAACCAGTTGCTAAATTAAGAAAAAAAATCCCCTAACACGTGGTGTAGCCAGAAACCCTGTTTTCTAGGTCCTTGACACCGAAAACCCAATTGAAAGGAAAACGTCCGTCTGTGAACACTGCTAGCGCCTAAACCATACGTACGATTTCTTCCAAAATGGATATTCCCCGGTCGATCTGATTCTAGTGGAAGCTTTGAGATTTTGAAAAAGATTTTTCAAAATTTGGGGCTACTTTATATGAAACCCCTCGGGGATTTTCAAAATTTTTTCAAAAATGGCTCCAAATTTTTTCTTTAAATTTCTTGTATGAATAGAGTAAAATACACTTATTAACATGGCAAAGGTCCGATTTTCACGGATAGCCCTGAATTTTCAAAAATTGTGAAAGTTTGAATTTTTTCGGCGTCTTCGTCCAGCTACAAAATTAGAGATAGAGATTTTTTCTTCCAATAAAATTTGTTCTGCATATTAAGTTCTTTCATAAAGGTGATGTAAATGTTTTTCAAAATTTTGGTAGTTTTCGTGCAATATTACGTGCAATATGTGCAATAAAAAAATTACAAAAACGAGAATTTCTCAAAAATGGCTCCAAATTTTTTCTTTAAACTTTAGGTAGGGATAGTGGTAAATGTACTCTATCAGAAGACATAAAATCCATATTGGTCTATCGGTTGTTTTTTTCAAAAATTGTAAATGTCAATCAGGTTAAACAAAAGTATAAATTTTTTACTTGTCTCTCACATCGTTAATATTGTGATATACCAAAATATATAATATTTTGTTAATAATATTGACTGTACAAAAAGGTATGCAAATGGCGATATACAGCCTTAGCAACGCCGGCGCAGTGGTTGGCAAGGTCAACAAACTGCATTCAGGCCTTGAAGAGATGGGGGCGCTGGCTAGATAGACAAATAAAATAATGTGTGATTGGTCTGAAAAGGAGTGACTGTCGAGGGCGTGGCTATTTGGTTTGATAAGAGATGAATGGATTGGCTAAGGGAGAATAGACTGTCAAATTTTGTAGTTTTGTTTTAAAAAAGAGGAACGAAGAACGGATACCGAAGCGTTGAGGGCGAAAGAACAGGGAGAACTGGACATTCTGATAGTGGTCGTCGAGTAGTAAAGAGCGCTTGCGAGATCAACATTAGTGAAGTAGGACTTGTAAGCTTCGAGTGAGACTCAATAGTTTTCCGAAATCTGGAAGTTGATGTGCAACGGGAAGTTCGATTAGGACTTTGAAAGTTTTATATATATTGCGGTTTTTGACTTTAATATTTTACCACTAGTTGGGGAAGACTAAGAACTCTGAATACCAATTAAGAACCGGTAGATATTCTAGTCAGTGAGGGCTGGATGCGTCGGCAACGTCGCAAGATTAGAAGAGAGAAGCGGAACTTGGGATCGCCTACATTCAAGTGAGAAGAGACAGCGGGGCGTCGGCGACCAAGACGGTAAATAATTTCTGCAGTACAAAAGATATATTTTAAAACGAGGTCATGACCTAAGGACAAAAACAATTGTAAATATTGTTAAATAAATTGTTGAATTTTTTTTCTTTTGGAAATGAAAAGATTTTCATTTAGTCAATCAAAATTGTTAAATAGTTAGAAATAGATAATTATTCCCTTTCAGATTCCTCGCCATACTGTACAGTTGGCAGATCAAGTAATCGGCTATCTAGGCGATAGCGATTATCCATAACGGGACCCATTGACCCAGCTAGCCGGACATTTATACATTTGTTGAAATTAGCTGTGGAAGCATTGGTCATTTTTAATTAACGTAACCTGTTCCTGGCGCCCAAAATTTTAATATAAATTCGGAACGGGTCACGATTATAACCATCTTAGATGAATGATGCCAACGATCTCGTAAGAGTCTATGACGAGACGTTGTTGGTACATTTCAATATTTACACTATCGGCGATTTTTTTACATTATTATATTTATGAGTATATATGCTTTAAATAATGTCAAGTAAAGTTTCTCGAAAACACAACCGTTTTCTGTGAAAAGTAGCTCAAATTTCGGCATTTTCAGAAATGCTCAAACGCCATTTTCTCATCGCTGCAGATTTTTTCTTGAAACTTTTGTAACGGATAGTGATAATTACACTCTTTAATATGACGTCAAGTTTATTTTGACACCTTTTTTGTTTTTTCAAAAATTATATAAATGTAAATTTTTTGCAACATCTCTCACATCTTTAATATGCACATTATCCGCAATTTGTAAATACTATTATATTTGTGAGTGTAAGTGCTTCAAATAACTTTAAATAAAGTATTTTGAAAACTGAAACATTTTCTGTGAAAATGAGCTTCAAATTTCGCATTTTTAGTAGTGCTAAAACGGCATTTTCTCTTAAACGGCACATAAGTTTTAAAAGAGAATTGCCATTTACGGCTAGGTTTTTGTGTTCTTTAATATTCTAAAATTAATATTTTCGTTCTACCAATAGGAAACCGAAAAATTAAGCAAATGACAAAAAAATGTACTTTTGGCGGTGAGAGATAGATGATATCTGGCAAGAAAGAGTATGTGGCAATTCCGAATAGCTAGCGAAGACCCAAGAAAATAGAAAACTAATACGGGAAAGTCTTTGCCATTCTGTAGCACCACTAGTTTCAGCATCTTCCTACAACTGTAATATTGAAGATAGAGATGTTTTCATGAATGAATCTGTTCTTCTTTCAATTAGGTAATGTACAATTTTTTTAAAAAATGACACATTTGATGTAGGTTTGGTTTGATGTAAAGACAATATATTTAAAAAACCGCTGCAAGCTCTTTCTTCAATTTTTTCTCGAATAGAGCAAAATGTCGTAGGTCCCACTTTTAGTAAATTACTACAATTTCGAAAATGGCTAAAAATTAATATGTCAAAACTACAATACTCATGACAGATATATTAATTTAATTAAATCTGTTCTTCAATATGGTCAATTGTAATGTTTTGAAATTATGAATAGTTGAGAAGAACAGATTCATTCATGTAAACATCTCTATCTTCAATATTACAGTTGTAGGAAGATGCTGAAAAAATGGCATATTTTTGCAATAATCGAAAATTTAGAGAGTTCAAAGAAATGCGACCTGCTCCATTTTTAAACGTTTTTTATATCTGTGGAATTTTTTAAAAAAATCTTCGAAATTGCAACTTCGATTTGCCCCTCACTTCTGTTGCTGAAGAAAGTCTTTCACGAGATATCAGGACTTTTGACAACAGAAATGTCATGGGAATTTGAAGTTCATCAAATTAATTCTAATTTTTGGGCGATAATGTTTCTCGCTTTATGTAACACTTCAGGTAGTAAAATTTTTGTTGACGTATTAGTTTTAAAAGAATTAGCTTTTGCACCTCATTTGCTGCGATTAGCAATGCGTTTGACCAATAATGGGTGCAATGTGTTAATATTAAAAAACTTGCAGTACTATTATATTATGTAACCGTTAGTAATGCGAGAAAGTAACATCACTAAACTTGCAGTACTATTATATTATGTAACCGTTAGTAATGCGAGAAAGTAACATCACTAGATTTCAGCCTACCTCTTCTCCTTGTTGAGTAAGAAGAAAGGGCTACTGTAGTGCAAGTGTAAATGAAACAAGCCCCAACTCATACAAATTATGATTTTCTATCAGAAAGACATGAAATCAAATTTTTTAATAGCCTAGGCAGAGTGAGCTTAGTCTGACATTCACGATCCATGTCAAGACAACTTCACTTAACAAATCTTCCACCTCCAAAGTATTCTTAGGCGCAAGGAAGATCTGACGAGTCCCCTAGAGTAGTAAAAGAGAATTGAATCTATTGCCGAACAAGAAATTGATTGTGATGAAAAAACATTAAATGGTGACAAATACGCAACAGCTAATAAACAGGCAAAACAATATGAGTTAATGTTCGCTCTCTGGCCAGAATTTATATAATAGTGTTCAGTCCTAAAAGATATATATTTTTTTACTATTCTACAGTAATAATTGTCAAAATTACTAACAATTTAAAATCTTTGAGGGATATGGTAGAGAATAAAAATAATAAAAGAAAATTAAGCATCAGAAGAAAAATACATTTCATTTGTGGAACTTAGTAGGCAAAAAATAATAAAAGAAATACCGCCTATGTTTACAGCATGTGCAATTTAATGTCTGTTTATTTGCAATACACATCAATGTGATGTATATATTGCCAAGACAGCGGAATGTATTTACAGGTAGCATGAAAAAAATTATTTTAAATTATTTCAAAAGTTCGAGATATTCTAGAGATAATTGAATAAAAAGAGCTGAGCACGATGAGTCGAACCTAGAGACATGTACGAGGGCGGGGAAATCAAAGACGGGAGACAGAACGAGGGATCTCAAAGGGCGCTTGATCTGCACGATGCTTCGCGCCTCCACGGCGCTGTCGCCTGCCTCAGCAAATCCGCCCGCCCGCCATCCTGGCGCCGCCCTCCCGACCTCCATCCCTACCGCCCAATCTCCATCCCTCCCGGCCTCCTTCCCTCCCGCCATCCCTTCATCACTCCCGCCCTTCCGCCCGCGTGCCCGCCCGCCTACCACCGGTCGCCCGCCGCACGCGACCGACCCGCCCGCCCGCCCGCCCGCCACCCTTCCGCCGCCCGCCGCCCGCCGCCCGCCGCCCGCCGCCCGCCGCCCGCCGCCCGCCGCCCGCCACCACCTGCCACCCGCCGCCCGCCGCCCGCCACCACCCGTCAACCACCCGCCACCACCCGCCACCCGCCGCCCGCCCACCCGCCGCCACCCGCAGCCGCCCGCCACCCATGCCCCTCCTCTAGCTATTTCCCGAAACGATCAACACCGTCTCATCCTGTCACCACCTCCTTCTCCACCACATACAGACGCACGGTGCCCACAATACTCTCTGGCTCTCTCTACCCCTATCCCCTGCCAGCCGTCCCCGTCCCCCAGCCGAGCGCCACACGCCGTCGGCGATTTCGTTTACGCCGCGTACGGCAGAACGCGAGGCCGCGGGGCGGAAGCAGCAGCCAGGGCGGATTCAAAGGCGTCGGGGAGAGACCCGCGGAAATGAAGATCCTCGGCATAGCGGTGGAAGAAAGATGGACTGAGCACTGCAAGAGAAGGCGGGACCCGATCGTTGTAAAGACGTGGTAGTAGATAGCACAAAGATATGAAGTTCATGTTCGTGGGGTTTTCAACAATTGATGCCAAATTATGTTATAGTGTCGTTTCCATCTCAATATAAAACTCGTTTCTGAGTTTTTGAAGACGCCTCGTCACAGAATAACTTAACTTACACCCGCCCTTATTAATCTTATCATTCTCTTTATCTTTTCGATGTTTACGATCAACAATCAAGACCATTCATTCCCTTTTGGAGAGGGGGAAATTTTCTTGATCAATAACCGTGACCTTGACTCGAGAAATGTTTGTAATGTGGTGTAAAGTATTTCTCAAGAGTATCTGACCAGCGTTAATAATGGAGAGTGCGCCAGGAAAGTCTTTGCAGTGGCTTAAGCGGCTGATGAGAATGCCAGCAACAGATATTTATTGATAGCATTGCAGCTTGTAACAAATGAAAACGTAAATAGAGTACCTACCATAATCATAACAGATGCTGGAAGTGTTCTCCCCTTCACTTCTATCCCAGTGATCTGGTTGCTACGAACTTAAATGCAATTTTTAATTAGAGCTCCTTATTCGTTTTGGTGGGGGAGAGTTTCCTGGCGCACGTTATTTAGCTGGGATGACTAGAACGGCTTTTAGGAAGTGAGTCTTGTCATGCCTTGCTGGAGTGCCAAGAAAGGTCGAGGTCAGAACTTGCAGGAAGTGTCTCGAAGTACGTGTGCCGGAACGAATCCTAACCTGTGTCGGAACGGTGCCTAAAGTTGGTGTGGGTATGAAAGTATATACGTTTCAGAGAGAGGGAGGGAATGAGAGAGAAAGGGTGCTTGGGTACGTAGATCGATTGGGTGGTGACAGATTCGTTGTGACATTCACGGGCATTATGTCATTCATACGTAGTAGGGGCTGCCGTGATGACCGCGAAACGGAAGAGGCTGTGAACCATCTTGAAAACCATAAGAATTAACAAATTCACAGATATAAAATAGATCAGGTGACAATCTCATAAAGAATGTTTGGTGGAAGAAGAGTGGGGAAGAATTAGGTGGAAGAAGAGTGTTAGACATTAAACGTTGTTATTGCATACACGCACATGACATAATTTGTCGAAAATTCAATTTTTTTCCTTGCTTATTATGTCGACTCTACATTGAAGAGGCTCTTCAGGTAGAACTCGGAATGTAACCGCGCGGGTACCACTCTTCTCGCCCTTTCAAATTTTCCAAGTGCAATTTCCTCATCAGAGCATTTCACCACTAACGATCTTATTGCATTCAAGCATTTTATTGTGATATTCAAAAGTGAATTTTGCTTCGTATTTTAAGTTAGTCCTCCTAAGAATGACAGTAGTGGTTTTCTATCCTTCATTCTTTCAAATCTCTATTTTTTGCGTCCGTCTAGATAAGCATTCTACCTTAAGGGCATAATATCATTTTAATTTAACATCTCAAACTAACAAAAATCTCTAAACTTACATATGTTTACGTTGTATTGATTCGAAAACATCTGAAATACCACTCTCCTTGTGCGTAAATTCTGTCAAACAGGAACTGATTTGCACGTTCTATAGCGATAGGCTAGTAATTGTGAAATGGAATTCTATAACTTTGGTGACGCGCCTTGACACATGTGTACTATTTGCCTTGGACACGCGTATAGTATTCGCCTTGGATGTCAAAAACAACACGCAATTCTGTTGCGCGATGCATTCAAGCGCACGATGTCGTTGAAGTTGCTGTGTCCCAATTGCTGTGGTGTGCAACATCCAACAGAGGAAACAGTGTCGACCGTATTTTACTCTTTCTGTGACAAATTCATATGTTTATTTATTTTTATTTTCTGCTTCTGAGGGCAAAGGCCTCCAACCTCTCGGGAAGATCGATTCACACAACAATAATAAAGCCAATAGAATCCTATATAGGGCAGAGGCCTCTCCAAGATAGAGGACAGTCAATACTTTCAAGGCCCGCAACTGAGCTATTAGATTGTGAAATTATTAGATTAATACTTAAAGTTCACTCATTTTCACCCAACTTGAAGTTCATATTAGTTTTCTTTTGTTCGTTTGTAATTCACACAATAAGGAATAAATCAATCAAAACTAATTAGACAGAACATAGACCGAGACACAATAAAAATACATAAATATGGTATCAAGCAAATAATACCTTCCACAGATGACAAATGAAATAGAAAAATCATCTTGCCCGCTATCCCTTCCTCCCTGTTTGTTTTGCCCTTTAAAGTCCCTATATGTTTACGGTCACTGCACACTGGATACACATTTCATTGAATGTGCCTTTAATGTGAATTACATTTGAGTTCAAGAATTAAAGAGTGACAACAAAATTGGCTGAAAAGTTAAGAAGTATTACAATATATTCTTTTTTTTACTTTCAAAGAGAACAAAATTAAGGCGAAAAATTGCGTCGTGGTGGGCAGTAATTATTTTATGTCAAGAATTAAACATAATACTGGGGATATAGGAGCGCTATACTAATATCCGTCAATTCAAGCATGGATTTCATTTCTAGCTTAGATGGTCAAATTATAAGGTAGATTTCAAAAGAATGAATTACTTTATGTCATTGACAAGAAGAAATGAACTCGAATAAAAATTAAATTTCACAATATTACCATCACTTGAATGAAAAGATATATTGATTGAGATAATTTCATGACTGTAGCCAATTTCATGTTAAAATAAACATTACACACAAACCTGCTTCTGTCAGCGAAGCCAGACCATTACTTTCAAAGAAAATAATCACTGAATCATGACGTAGGAAGGTACGCACAGATTGAACGATGAACAGAGCAACGGAGAACAGACGGCTTGTTGCATTAAAAAAATAGACGGACAGCCCTTTCCATTGTAAAGAAACCTATCTCATCAAAATTCTTACAGATATTTTCCAACATTTACCATTACGCAAAAGTCAAATGAAATGATGGGAACGCAGCGAAAGCATTGCATTCTACGCAGCAAAGCATCGCGTTGGTAAGAAAAGGACGTAACAGAATACGAAAGTGAAGGCGGAACCGCGATCAGGGGAGGTAAATAACCGCGAGATCCGACATCACACCGGGATGGCATACAATGTGGAGGCTTCGGGGGCACGCAACAAAGGAAAATGTATAATGCAAACAGCAGGGGACCGGAGAACGGGACCGCGCGCGTCTGTCTTATAACCCCGAGAGGCACCACGTAAAGGCAGCAATATCTTCGCAGGCCGCTCCATGACTTACACGCACTGCTGGGGCGGGATTCTCGTAGTGCCAAAAGAAAAATCACTAGCGGTCCTAACCAAAACAAACACATTAGTAGATTGGAGCAACTTTCGATTTTTTTACGACTGACACTTCCAAATTGGCGAATCGCTGTATTTTCGTTATTTAACTTCACCCCAAAATACGTTAATATATGATATTTATATTGTTTTACATTTTTAATTTTTTTGATTGATCATTGGTAAAATTGATAAATTGAAAGGTTCTGAAATAGTATTTCTGAACGCCACTTTGAAATACTTAAAGTAAAATGAAATGAATTTATTCTGTATAAAATAATAACTTATCGACGACGCACATTTACGCATCGTTTGCACCCCTTCCATCCCTCCACGGATGGCAAGCTTCTCTTATATTACTCGAGCGGACGTACGAGTAGCAATCTTTTCATAAAATATCGCAAATATCACGTCACTTAGCAATTCGAGTTTATCAGTGTCACAAAGAATGTTCACTTAATGTCCAACTCAACATTTTTACCCAATGACTCCAATTCCTTCTACTTTTTCTGGTACTTACTGTAAGTTATATTCGCCACTGCACTCTTACCTTCCTTCATTTACCCAACTCGTTCTCTGGCACATCCATGAACCCGAACACAGTCCCATTTAAAAAAAAAACTTTCATTTCTTCTTTTACTCCAAACTCTTTTTACACACCCTTTCAAGCCCCGGTCTCTTTTTATTTCCAACTTCACCTGTTTTTCCTCATCACTTTCACACCTTTCGTGTTTCCTCTGTGCCTTCGCGGCGCGGAATCTCCTCTCCCATATGCAGTTTCGTTGGCTCGCAGCACTCGTAGCTCATTACTCGTCCCCCGGCGCACAGTGGGCTGAAACGGGCTGAAACGCGCGCATTGGGTTTCACGAGCAATTATTTTAAAATAAGCCCTCCAAAATGTTGTTGTGCGCTACAGATCTTTAATATAAGATCTAAAATAACTAAATTTTGTAAACAATTGCAAATTATAGATGGCGCCACCCTCATTTTCAATAACTATTTTCATGCTGTTTTGGCGGAGATTAGAAAAACACACAAGCGTGACAGCAATAGACAGATTTAGAAAATATAGTAAAGGAATGTGTACCATTGGGTTGTAGAGGATGCTAATTTCGAATTTGCTATCAAAATAGTCAAATTCAATATGGCGAATCCAAAATGGTGACTATTTTTCAAATTGGAATTCAGTTATGCCAAAAGTATACCATGAAGTATACCATGAAAATTGTGGGGTAATTTACTGCAAATTTGATCTCAGATTGTATAATTCAAAATGGCGATCCTAATTTTCGGAATTCAATTCTAATATTATATTCATATTATTCATAATATGGATATAATATGAATAATTCAATATTATCTAAACTACATATGATAGGGTTTGTGAGGGCGTTGATTGCGAATTTGCTGTAAAAATTGTAAAATAGTGAATATCAAAATTTGAAAAGTTATCGAATTTCCCAACATTAAATATTTTGGGAATTTTGGACGAGTGATGTATTATATGTCAAAAGAAAGAAAGTTAAGATTTAAATGGTAATTACAACACGTTCAAGTACTTTTAATGACATTTATTAAGTTTAAATACATGATCAGCGGAATTTGAATTATTAATAAAAATCATAATCGTAATTAAAAAGGTTTTTATCATCTTCGTACAATTTCAATATTGAAAATATAAATTTTTAATTTCCCGTATACGTACGTGTATACGGAGTATATACGTAGTATAGGGAAAGTTATGTAATGCTGAGGAAAATCGATTTCGAGATATCAACGAAAATACACGTTTTGGGGTCCTCTGATACCGAAAATGTGTTTCGTTTCAAAACGTCCGTCCGAATGTCTGTTTGTGAACAATCGTAGCGCCGAAACCATAAGTACGATTTCTTCCAAAATGAATATCCCGCAGCCAATTTGGTTGCACTTCAGGCGTCGCGATTTTGAAAGACATTCCTCAAAATTTTGGGGGCACTTTATAGTACTTCGTAAGAAGAGAAAGTTATGTAATCGCGCGTAAGAAATGGCGAATTTTCGGCAGAATAACACTTATTGCTAGTCCCTGATAATGAAAATCATGGATAGTAAATGACTTCCTCCAAAACGTGATGTAGCCAGAATCCATGTTTTGTGGGTCATCGGTACCTAAAAATCGATTGACGACAAAACATTACATTGTTTTTCATAGGTTATGTTGTGAAAGACCTACACAATTAAGTTACAAAATCATATAACTGCAACGGCAATGTATAACATAATACAATAAGATCGAAAATACACACTCTGCTAAAAGTAATTGTGATATATTATCTTACACTAGTGAAAACGCAATTAAACACTAAATAGATTGATACAATTTTGTCCTACTAACTCGAAAATAAACTATACACTTTTTCCTTCAATTATTGCAGTTGAAACAAACAATGAAACCAATAATTGTTCTTGAAAAACGTGTCACAAGAATCATGTACAAAATAGTAGCATGTATGACAGTCACACTCTAAAAAGCAACTTGCAGAGCGAAGTAAAGGATGTAATTCTTGTTACCAACTCCAGCGAAGAAATAAACCTAATGTTGACGATATTAAAATTAATATGTGCATCTCTTTTCACGATCTTATGTATTGTTTCGTCATAATTTTTAGATATTGTTACTTCCCTCACTAGCTTGTTACCATCAATATCTTCTGAATTAAATAATGTAGGTTCAAACAAAATTCAAATGTTTGAGCTCCAATTTGGCATGATAGCCTCAGGTAGCAAGACGCGCGTGTGCTCACGGGCATGCGCAGGTTCCGAGCATGGCGCGTGGCTTTTCTAGTGTGTTAAACTTTTTACAAAACGCTGTCATTTTCACGGACGCAGGTGGACGCAGCTGCATTTAATCGTAACATGTAGTTATATAAATAGACTTCTTTTCCTAAAAATCCTATTGAGGAGAACGGAGGAGAAAAAAAGTTACAGTCCTTTTAAAATGAGACCTATTATCCCATTTAAATAACATGGAGATTAATTTCATTGACAAAAATGCTTCGTTTTGAATGCTTTTTTCTTGTATATATCGCAATCAAAATGTGATATAAAACTTGAAATTGGATTCAGGAACTCATAAATAGCATACACAGTCATATTATTTGCTATTTCTGCAAATTTTGTTTTTTCTCCCAATGCGCGCATTTCGGGCCATTTCAGCCCAATGTGCGGCGTCTCGTTTCGCTTCCCCAGGTTTTATTAAAGTTTCTCCTTTTCGCGCGCAGGACCTCAGGCGTAGTGCGGGTAATATTGACGCCAGAGAGAAACCGTCCATGGCGCAGTGCCTGCATCTCGAGAGTGCAGCGGACGAAATATCACATCCTCAGGACATACAGAATGAGGCGTACATGAAGGAAAATATTTGAAATATATCGTTGGAAGTTTGGAAAAACATAAAGATAACTCTCCATTTGCATTTTTAAAATAAAGATCTTTACAATTTCTCTCCAAAGCTCACATTACGATCCAAAGTCTGCACAAACGCGGCCTTCGAACTGCAATATGTGTAGCAGCAATAAGTGCATAACAAATAGCGCATGGGATAAATTAAATAATTTTTACCTCAGGCTTTCTAAAATTGTAGAAATGAGAGTTACCGCTATGTTGTCCCAATGATTGAATTTCTGAATCCTATTACATTGGGGACTACATATTTGTATTTAGATGGTTTGAACACTCTCTCTGAAGTTTCCATTCGTGGTTTCTGGTACCAACTCACATTCCCCTCTCCCACACAGACGGAACTACAAGGAAATTTTACGATTCCTGTTGGTGAACAGAAAATGAGGGACGGCAAATGATGCGACAGTAAGGTCATCTGGAAAATGACACTGAGACATTCTTAAATCTACAGTCGCTGGTTTAGTCCGCGGTTTCATTTCCCTGCTTAATCTACGGAAGGTTAAATTTTTGCGAAAACTTTCGAGCTACCAAACACGCGCGATTACAAAAAACGAAGTTTATCAATAAAACACGCATTTTACTGTTGAAATTCTATATCTTTTCAACTTTAAAATGAGACTAAACACTTTCAAATTAAGTAGAAACACACTCAAAATTAAAATAAAACACGAGCAGATTGGGATTAAACACAAGCAATTTGATACATAACAATTTCAAATCGAGAAAAATCAAAATTCACTCGGCTACAGTTTCAATTGTTGTTAACGAAACTAACCTATATTTCTCCGGGTAAGGTAAATTGCGTTATAATGATTTACATAAAGAAAAAAGAAGCTGAGAGGAACAAAATACAAATTTGTGCAGTATATAATAAAATGGAGACTGGAGTGGGCTCGCTAATACACTTGGAGTGAAAAGATCAACTGTATACTGGTGGGTAAAAAGTCAAGACTAAATACCACGACAACGCGGTGGACGAAGACGTGTAAACACAAGGACTTGTTGCTTCAGTACATAGACGAAAATCCTAGAATTATATTAAAAGAACTGAATCGTAAATTTGAATATCAGTATCAAGTAATTTTTTCTGCCAAATGTTTGCGTCAACATTCAGATGGCGTAATATTTACAATATAAGACATTCGTAGAGAGTCCGAAAAAATTAAGTATTGTAAATAAAAGAAAACGATACGAATATGTGCTGCAGCTCTTTAAATTATCAGGAAGATAATATCCCTAAGTGTTTGTAACCTGATTTTTATTTACTTTTCTGTTTCATTCTGTTAAGTCACAATCTGGAAGTGATGGTCTCAATTTGAATGTGTTTATTCCCAATTTGAAATTGTCTGATTTCAACTTGATTTTGTTTGTTCCCAGTTTCAAATTGTTCGGTCTCAATTTGAAGTTGAAATGGTAAGAGAGGAAGGGAGACCGAAACGTAGGTTCCTTGAGGTTATTATAAGTTGTATGCCTTTCTTCTATACTCAGAAAGTTTCACTTATAACATTTCCGAGTAACCAGTAATTTTAAAGGAAATTATTTGTTCATAATACTACACTCTACTACTATATATACACAGTGCAATCAAACAAAGGAACGAAAAGACACACTTTACAGTTGGGGTAGCCCGCTGGTCAACAACAATCAAAACACACGATATACCAGTATATCAATGGGGGCGAAGAGGTGTTTCTACTCAGAGAGAAGTTATTTCTTATTTCTAGTTTTTTTCTTGTAAGATGTTGATATCACGAAAAGTATTGAAATACGCACAACCGATAACCGATAAGGTAACACAAATCAGCTACCGCTACAGTTAACAAAATTAATTTAGTGATCTTTTTTTCCTTTATCGGTCTAATGACGTTAGTAATTATAATAATGAATATATTTAAGCGTTGTAACGTACGTCGAAATACGTTTTAAGACAAGCGAGCAGTTAATAATGATCTTTTTCCGGTATTTTAAATCCAATTACTTTCACCAACCGAAATTATGCTACATTTTTTAAAATTTCCGGTTCAGAAGTTTCTTACTTTCAAGTTTCAATCATATAATAATTATTCTGGTTAAACTTTCCAACAAACATGTTTCTCGTATTATTTTGAGGAATAGCAAAATACGCTACATCCAGAACGCACAGCTTCGGTGCTCTGCCTGCTTTGGTGCTGATCCATAGAGGTGATGTGAGTCGGTCCTCAGAATGTTTCAGAAGTTTCTTACTTTCAAGTTTCAATCATACAATAATTATTCTGGTTAAACTTTCCAACAAACATGTTTCTCGTATTATTTTGAGGAATAGCAAAATACGCCACATCCAGAACGCACAGCTTCGGTGCTGATCGCCTGCTTCGGTGCTGATCCACGGTGGTGATGTGAGTCGCTCCTCAGAATGTTTCAGAAGTTTCTTACTTTCAAATTTCAATCATACAATAATTATTCTGGTTAAACTTTCCAACAAACATGTTTCTCGTATTATTTTGAGGAATAGCAAAATACGCCACATCCAGAACGCACAGCTTCGGTGCTGATCGCCTGCTTCGGTGCTGATCCACGGTGGTGATGTGAGTCGGTCCTCAGAATTTCGCTGCTCGGTCCTAGGGGTGGACGCGTGGATGCCGCATCATATTTCACGGCCTGCCGCCCACCCGTGCGGCCCGACCTCTTCTCTGCCCCTCCCATCCCAGCGGACGACGATGGGTGTGCGCCATTGTGTTGGCGGCCCTGAGAGCGCTTTTTCTCCCAGCATATTCCATCTCCCGGGGACGTCTTCACCGAGTGCCCCCCAGCCTCCACCCTCGCGAGCGTGGCCGAGGTTGTTTGTAGTGCATTCTCTTATGTTGTTTTTTCTAAAAAAATTATTTTGCTTCTTGCGAGTGTTTTACAGCTTTTGCGACCGACTCTCACATCCGAATCTCCATACCACTCAATCATTCCAACCACTCTCTTCTAGACCTCGTCTTTGCGTTTCTTTAAAAACCTGATTCTGCCATTCCTCTCTGGGTTTACTTCCTTCTCTTCTCTCTGGTGGAAACCACTCGCAACGTTTTCTGGAACAACTCACATAAATGAGCATTTTCACGTGATGAAACCATTTAGATTTTCGTGTTTCAATTTCATTTGTAATTGATTTTTGTATCAGCATTTGCTTAATAATTTCATTTCTTACGTGTTCCATTTTAAATACTCCACCACTTCTGCTCAAAAACTCCATTTGTAGGCTCATTAATTTCTCTCTTTCTCTTTTCCTTAATTTCCATGTTTCTGAGCTGTATATTGCATTGTTGAACCTGATATTGCTGAGCCGTACTTTGTATGATTGTGTCAGTCTTTTAGCGAGTTAATTTTCTAATGGCTTGTCGTCCTTGTATAAATTTCGAAAAATATCTTTGTTGGAATCTCCTTGAACGCCTATACTTTCTACCAAATATTTCAATTCAAGACTAGAAAAAAATGTATTGTTACGTATTCTAAAGACTACGTATCTCTAGAGGCTGATTCCGGAGGCACCTCTGACCTCGTATGTAAAGTAGTAACTATCAGGCCCTTCGCGAGCACGAACAAGCTGCCCTCATGAGCTTGGCTTGCGCTGGTTGTACATCTGGTTCCAGTTGTATCTGCTTCATTATTTGCACAACAGGAAACTATAATTTCGTGAATTGTGGCTTGCCCGTTAATATGTGGAAGAATATTGGAAGAATATGGCATCCCGGACGAATCCCAATACATACGGATCTAGACAAATTTATAAGAAAGTTTGTGGGCATGATTGACAACTGCCCCTTTATTTACAGATTATATTCACACCACTTCATTCCAACTGTTGAAAAAACTACACAGCAACACTGGTTTTAACATAAAATCAGTTTTCAACGTTCGATTCAATGAATATTGCCTAAGGTAACACTTATCTTGTACATCTGTCGCTATTGTTTTTTCTGCGCCGGGCTTCTAGCGCATAACCGGTCACATTTATAATTAATTTAATAGCTAGTCTTCCTGGGGATGGCAAATGGTCCTGGAATACAAATGGAATAAAACCAAACCAAAGCCGAGATTGCTAAGACAGTAGTGCCGTTGTGATCTTGGACAGAGGAGTCGTGGGTTCGAATTTCGCCTCAGGCATCATTGTATATGTTCGCCCTTTCACCTCCTATCATCACCATATCGTTTAGTTCTCATATCATAACGTTAAATCCAATAGTGGTCGCTAATGACCTAGTAGTTGATGTGACCTTAAATAACAAAACAAAACTGTTCCCAATATCATTACCGCTTACAAGTTATTATTAAAAGTAAATATTCACCATCATTGGAATTTCACAAGTAAACAGAAAAACAACAAAGTTATTTTCTCGCATACTACATACGTAGTAGACAGACAGTTATATAATACTACATCCAAAAAAAAGGCGATATTTCGGAGAAAAAATTCCTGTTGTACGTAGGTCCTGATACCGATAAAATAGGTTATTCTTATATGTAGTAAACCACTTTCTCTAACAAAGTTATTCAGTCAGAATCCACCTTTTATTGATCTTTGATACTGAAACTTTGAATTTTCACAAAAAATTATATTCCCCGATCGATCTACTAGCTAATGATGTAGTCCCTTGAATATGAAACGGATATTTTAATTGATGGCGGGGGAGGGTATTTTACATGTACGTTTTTTTATTAATTTTTTTTGATCGGATAATATTTACAAGAACGATTCTCAATGTTTAATTATCAGTACTTGGTTTTTAAACTTCTCTGTGATTGGTTAAGAATCTGTATTGTAATGAAATCTGTATCGTAATAAGTTTCATTATGTTATGTAACTGGTTGCAGCCATCAAATGACAGCATTATACAATGGGAGTAGAAAAATGTAATTTTTTATCTACTTTGTTGTTCTTATGTCACATATTACGAAACTGAGAACAGAATGGTAATAAACACTATTAGAAAATAGTGTTTCTAATAATCCATGACCTACTATTAACAAAAACCAATACTCCAAACAACATCTATACATGTTAATTACAACATTTGCAAAATTATTGAAATTGATGCCCGCAGATATAGAAGATAATCGTGGAATATTTTCTTCACTATTTACAGTATTTTGTCCCATGATTTTTGTGCGCTAATTCCTTTGTTTTCTAGTAATATTTCCAATGACGAAGCATCCTGCTACAAAACTACACTTTCATCCTCTCTGTCTTTTCAAAATGTGTATACTACTGGTGTATATAGTGCTTTATAAAAAAGCCAACATGTTTCATAGTTGAAAGACGAAAACGATAGAAAATTTTCAATACTTTAAAACAATTAAATGTTTCAACATTTCCTTCCGTGATAACAAATTCTCTCAAATGCTTAGGTCTGGTATTTGCTATCGTAATTTTAAAAACGTAGTCAATTTCAACGTTTCCTCTCTCCAAATCAATGCCTTCATAAAAATAACAGTTCTCACTTGCCAGTAGTAAAAACCTACGGATATCTTATTTTGAAAAAAATACGGGTTTCTTGGGCACATATCCTTCACTTTTTTTCCTTTAGAAACGCATCCAATTGCGTACACTTCAATATTTCAAATATTTTCACTGGCTCAATTTGTGCTGCGTACTATGGAGTAGTGAGGCACATTAAACTGGGCTTTCCCTTTTTCCTTTTTAAAAGTAAAATATGTCATGACTTTTTCACAAATATGGTTTTTCTTTCTATACACCGTGTTTCGAATATTTATATTCCTTATCGTAAATATTTCTTTACATTTCGGGTATGAAGCAATTAAGATAATAATTCTCTCTCATTTCAATTTAATTGTCTATTAATATACGATTGTAACATTTTCCCTAGCCACAACTCACACCAATGTAGTTGGAATACGCAGCTTCTATCGTCATTCTTTTATTGTTCAAATGATCATGGTTTCCTAGTAAATACTTCCATCATGAGTTGGTCACATTTCTCCTAAGACATACAGGATGTTCGGGGAGGAAACGTCGAAACTTCGAAAATAAGCTCTTAAGACAATTCTCAGCATATTTTGACTAATAAACAATGTTGATATTCCGAATGGTTGAACAGCAATAAGCACTCAATTTCAAATTTTGCCATAATGAAAACTTTCAAATATTGTTTTATTTCTTCCCTTTGGGATGTTAATTGTTAAAAAATTCTGTTTGTAGTAACGCTTACTCAGTTCTTCTGCAATTTGCTTTTCAGATATTTTTCTTTCTTTTCTAAAACGTTTTTCGTTATCGAGGAACCTAACCCACCTTTCTTCCTTACAAAATAGACTCAACATTCGCGGATTCGACATTCGCGATGCTTTTGGGATCGTAACTTTTGCGAATGTTGAGGGATTACTGTATCTCTCTCGTCGTAACATTTACATTACAATTGGTATACATTATTGCATTTGCGAATAGACACGCATCAAATTATTTGTGATTACGTTTTTTCGAAAATTAAAAGTTTTCTGTGAAAATGAGGTCAAATTGCTTATTTTCAGAAATGCTCAAACGATATTTTCTCAAGAACGGCTCCAAATTATTAAATGATTTCTTTTTATTGGACAATGTTTTATTCTTCTTTAATATTATTAAATATATATTTTGATTCTATTGGTATGGTTCGAAAATTGAGGAAATGTTGACAGGAAGAGGGGGTGGGCAGTACTGAAATGCTAGTCTAGACTAAAGAGATTAGAAAACTAGTCCGAGAAAGTGTGCGAATCTGTATTACTAGTTTAAATTGTGAATGACTCATGGCTCGTTCATTACCCTTTCAATTATTTTAGAAATGGATTGATACTCCTTGTCAACCTTTTCATCTTTCTTTTTGATTAAGGACGAAAATTATAACATTTCATTCCAAAAATACGGTCAACATTTTCATAATTAATAACACAAATGAAATAAATGGCAGTAATTAAAGAGCTATTTCCAAGGATCTTTGAAATATTCTAAGACTCCAAAATTTTGAGTCCAGTTGTTTATTAAGAATTATTACAAAGCGTTTTGAAGAAAGGTATTCTTTTGTACCAATGTACTCTCTTCCATTCCTATAATATATAATGTGTATTGAGGCTCTCATTCATTGTGACACGCAACGGAGGACATTTTAACCACTTCATCATATCACACGTCTCATTTTGTTGTGCATCCGGACCAGACTCTTCCTGCGCTCCTCATTCGCCTTGCCCATTTCTGCTTGCTACCATCGACCCCCTCCACTTCCACAGCGGTCACTACCAACGAAGGCCCATTGCTCTTCCGTCACGGTCTCAAGAACCGCCCCACCGCCCTTCTGGCCATTCCCCGTCACAGCCCTCGCTTCCGACAACGCCCCAACCGCCCCCACCCCCGCCTCCGCCGTTGTCCTCATCGTCGGTGTCGGCGACCCTTCCAGCAGCCCGACGCCGACAGCTCCGCGGTAAAAATACAAAAGTGTCCCGGGGGAAAAAGCTTGTCACACACTTTCAGCACGTTCAGGGCTGAACAAGACGTCCCTTCGCGAGGGGGTAGGCAGAATTTGTATAAAAAGGCGCAGAGTGAGGGATGATGATACGCGTTCCTTTCTACCTTCCCGCCCCGACTTCATCCCTTGTCCCGCCCTTGCTTCCGGGCTTCCCGGGCTCCCACTTCCTGTTCCGGTCGTTACATTCCCCTGGCGTCGTCTTCTTAACCCTTCCCTTCTTGTTCCATCACGTGACGTTCGATCCTCGGCTCGATCCCTTGCCTCGCCCTTCCTTCCGGGCTTATCCGTGTGCTCATCCCCGCATTCGCTTACACTGCGCCTTCCCGTTTCCCCTTCAACCTCCTTCGAGCCCCGCGCACGCCCCGCCGTTCTCCAGGCCCACCCTGCCCCAGCTCCATCGTTCCCCTACCTCGCCCCCTCCATCTCCATCTTTGCCGATCTGTCATGCAGAGTGCTCGTGTATCGATTCTCGCACCCGGTGCGTTTGTGAAAAAAACTCCCTGTCACGGCGCCCGCCGCCCACCGCCCTCACACACGGCGCCGCCGCAAACCCCTCGTCTGTCGACATCGTCTTCCGGCCAAGATAGTCGTTGTCGCAGAGCTGGGGTTCGCGTATGGATGCAAGACTTTGTGCAACACGTGTGATGCCTTGTATCGGTTTGTCGACAAGCATGTTCTATGTGTGTTTTGGGGGAAATGTCAGTGAAAGAATCTGGTCGTGAATTGGCATGGTAACTGCTTTGGGTTGAATTGTTTCAATTCAGCGCCAGTATCTTGTCTGCCTTTATTCGAATCATTTGCAAAACATTTTGATTTTTAAAATAATGAGTCATGCTGCAAAAAGACTTGTTGGAATCTCTTTCACAACTAATTCTTTGAAATCCGTTTATATTAAAAATTCGCCCAATACCTTTGGGCAATCTCCACAATCCGCCAAGGATCTTTGCATCTTGATCGTCATTTAAAATACATTTTTCCCATCAAACAAGAGAGAAAAAATCCTAAGGAAATCTCATGCGTCTTTACCCAAAACTAAACACAAGGCAAACGGTGAACTGGAGCAGATTCAAAAATAGCTGTTCAAATCTTTCCTTGTGGGAGCTTCTAGAAAATAACCCCGGTATTAGTATTTTTTACTAACTTCCAATTTGTTTCTGTCGCTAAAAATTGGACACATAAACTACATCTGATCTTAATTATAACTGAAAAAAAAAGACCATATTTGCCCATGACACAACACAAGAAATTCTACTCCTTCTTAGAAATATTTCTAGCGAAAACTATACGTAGCAAAAATACCCGGCGTTGTCCGGGTACCCTTCATAACCCAAGAGGAAAAATGATCAGTTGTATATAAACCACAGTGTTAAGATAATTAGTACTTTTACTGTAATAGGTTTAAATTTTAATACAGTAGTAAATTTTCTTTCATTTTACCTTACAGTTTATTGCTATTAGACTTTCATCGTCTCTACTTTCCTAAGGGGGTTATCTTAAAATCTCTCTTTAATTGTCCATACTTTTTGTAATTTTTTCATAAAAAAAAATCATTTTTGAAGGAAAATGCCACGTTCTGATAAAACTTGTTTCAATGTTTTTACATAAGTAAATGTACAATGCTTACCATTCATTTAAAAACAAAAACAAACGTTAAACTAGCACTATTCAAAGCGATTCAAAATATATTGGGCTAATTAATGTTAACGTTTATTAACCTAATATTAATCTAAATTAACCAAATTAATATAAATCTAATTAATGTGTTAACTCCAACTCCAACAAACAGCTCAGTCAGAGCTCGGAGCCGGAATTGCTTATGATTAGAATCACATGAATTGAACGAATACAAACATCAATACAAACAATAATAATACAAATATACACTGCAATTATATGAATGTATTTAATTTTTTTTGTTTGTTACCAACTTGAAAGAAATGATGAACACTGGTGTTACTAAATGTTCATTTAATCGTTTAATTATATCTAAAATAATAGAATCTTATTTTATGAACTTACGCTAGGAACCAATATGCTTTCAACGACAGGCTAAATTAATAATCATGGTGCATCTACCAGTATATTAGGAAAATTATTTATTTTACGCATTTGTGTTGTATTAATCGTTTTCAAACTTTACAAGGAGACTGCAACAATCCTGCAATAGAGCTTGTAAACATTTCGTTTCTATTCATACACTACTTTTTGTGGTATTTATGTCGCTTACATAATTTTGTCGTTGAATTCCTTTTATTATTACAGGTGCATCGTGGTTAGAGGGAAATTCTAAATTAGACAAAGACTTACAAATTTAAGCAATGTAGTCTTTCCCACAAAAGTTACTGTTCTAATCTTTTATAAAATCCCATTATGCATTGTGGAGGCATAAAATTCTTAAATCCACATTTTAATAAATACCGCGGTTGTTGCAGCTGAGAATTCTCTTCCTGTCAGATAAATGAACAAATAGGAGTTCTTATTCTTATGTAAAGTAGTGGAAATGTCTCATAAGTATAGAATTTTTATTAACTTCAAATCAAGGAGGACGTATTAGGATACAAATTTAACAGTACAAATAATAAATCCAAAAGCAATGAGTTTTGAGCCTCGTAATTCTGCTTAGATAAACTCTTTGGTTCTGTATTCACTGGCCGATATTTTCCAATGTTACACGATTTCAACGCTTTACCTGAAGCTCCCGCAACTGTTTCGTCCGTAAAGTTGGAATAAATAACAGACGTGAAGAGAATTCTAAGAAAAAATTAATTTCTGTTAATTCCCAACCACAAAGTGATTCTGTGTAAAGCCAATGCGTAAATAACCTAAACTTCAATTCGTGTACCGTCACGAATTATCATATATTGATTTTACGTCGGCAAGCTGTTTGTTCTGCTTCATAAAACTATACATGTATATGGATTAGAAAATGCAAACAGCGAACAATTACTTACTTTATTTTGGGTTGAACCTTCTCCACCGTTACTATTCAACTTGCTTGAATAGTCTCATAATTATCACGCACATTTCAATCAGATCAAAACCACCACCCTATATTACAATAATATATTTTTAGACAGCCGTTAGTAAAATCTGGTACTTTTAACACAGACAGAAACACCAGTCACTCGTTTCGTAAACTTTACACTTGTGTATTTATAACCATTACATCGGTTTCATACGTTACTTTTTCTGCGACTTTTATAAGTTAAACTTTTACAATAAATCGTTTCGTGGCAGTTGACATGAAGGATTCGGCCAAGGCCAGTCCGCCTGCGATGGAGTAGTGCGCTAATCAAGTAGAATCAAAGTGAAATTACGATCCAATTTATTTTAAATAATATACCACGAAAAAATTACTACAAATAAAAAGAAATTAAAAATGACAAGCATAATTTAATATCAAATGTAATTTTAATGGACACAATCGAACGAAACATTTACTAGAACAATTCTCAAGATTAATTAAGTGTCAATACTTAGTTTGTAAACTTCTCTGTGATTGGTCACGAACCATGTATCGTAATGAAATCTGTATCGTTGTGAGTATCATTATGCAACTGGTCGCAGCCATCAAATGCAGCATTGTACAATGGGTATAGAAAAAAGTTCCGTTTTTATCATAAGTGCCAGAAGGGAGACGATGCACAAATGTTTAATTCAACCTGTGAATGTAACAAAGAAAACAAAATACTTCTGTCTGATCGCATCAGCTACAGCCTCGTATTAAAGTAACACGGTAGCCGACTAAGTAATTTTAATACTAAAATTAAAATTACAGGAATATCAGTACGACTGCGTCAAAACCAGTGTGTGACCTACATAGTACAAATAATTTTATTTTGTTCGTAGTTCATTTGTGCGCTTGTTCAAATGTGCTTTCTTACTCACAAAATGAAACGTTAATTTTTTAAATAGATTTCAGGAATTGTTTTGTCGTACGTGTATATTTTGGCAAGCGCGCGCGTTCTCATGTGGAATGGACATGCTTAAGAACACCTTAAGAAGCAGAGTTCTCAAGATCTGCAGACGCCAAAAACAGATTCAGGTGAGCAAACTAACACGCCTTCGCGCAATCAACAATACGTCACATCCTCCATGCTCGACTAATACGATATACACTCAAGAATTGCATAATCGTGTCATCAATCTTTCCTGTAGTGTATTTTCCGATAAACAAACTTTCTTCCCCAACAAAGACCTAAAATATTCTATTCCACATCCACCAACTCACACTGAAATTAAAACTGTGTTGGGATAGGAGACCAAATTAATTCAAATTTCGCGCCGTCCTTTGGAATACACTCAATTATAACCACTCTTTGGGCTGATATAACAGCAAAGAGTATACATTTCAAATCGTCCGCGCGTTCAAGATAGCCTTAATTTCCCCTCAAAAACCACCGAATAAATTGGAAAGAACAAAAATTAATTCTCGTACATAGCTCTTTGATTTCAATTGCTTCCAAGGATGACCGCGAGAGTGCGCCACATCCCGGGTGCATGAGCGGTGGAGCGCGGGCAAACATAGCGCACTGTCGACAAATTCTCAGAAATTCAACTTCCTTTCCACTTAAGATGTCAAGAGATTGCATTGTTTGAGGGTCTGCAACCGAGGGGTCTCATGACAGATCATCTCGCTAGCGGAAAAGCTAAGTAATACGCGCGTATGGACTGCACTGAAGGTTGTATTACAACGTAAAAGGTGGTAGCAATTCCAAAGGTCAGTGGAATTGCATTTTCCGGGAACCAACGCGTGTTTTAGGTGCGTGAATCTCTTTCTCATGAGAGAAACGAGATAGATATAAACTGGAAGGAAGTAGATTTCTTTCGCCCAGACACAGGTAACACTGACAATTTCTTCTATACTTAATGATCCTTACCGAGGCATTCTGACAGTCTGGAAATTTGTCTTTTTTAGAGCGCAGACTGGTGACTACGTAGGTTTTTCCTTGGCGCAATTTCTTGATAATATTTCTTCACAAGTTTCCTCTTAATATTTCGCAGCCAATTATGCGTACAGTCAGATAATACCACGCAATATAACCGAAAATGAAAACTAAACATTTCAAATACCAGAGGACGCAAGTTCTGCAAAAATTATTTGGAAATATCAATTTTAATAAAAAATGTGTACAATTTTGACAGGGTAGTTCACGTACTCACGGACAAAAGCAATCATGCACAGACGCACACGTTAACAAACGCATACATGCACAGACACACAAAAAAAAAAAAACAATAAATTTTCGGTACCAAGGACTCGCAAAATGTCGATTCTGACTACACTACATATTCGAAAAAAGCGTTTACTGAATGGAAAAGAAGAAAAATTCACTTTTGAGTATGTGTATACAAAACGTGCTATTTTATTGAAAATCACATTTTCCTGCAGCATTTTATAACGTTCTCTATACTCCACTCAAACAATAAAGTAAATACCACGAGGCACCTGCAACTTTTCATCCTTCCATCGCATACAAATGTCACAAAACACATATGTATTGTAATCTGCGCAGGTACCTACGCACAGAAAATCATTCTAATTCTCCCAAAGTGCCACGGTGCAAACAGAGGGGTATCTATGGTATTGAAGACACGGCATATACCATGGGCGCCACTCACAAGGGGCGCTATTTAGAGTATACCCGCTAAAGCAAATAAGAAAAGCCCCGATTAGAAGTATTCTGACAGGGGTGCAAATTCTATTCGTGCCACGGGCGCTTGAATACGTAGCTACGCTTCTGGGTGCAAACGAGACCCAAAGCCAGACACGTTCGGAAGAAAAGTCGAGCGCGCGTGGTGTGTTCCGAGAGTTTCATCCCGCTTAACGGGCTTTCGTTGGCCTGGCCACAAACAAAACGTTTAAGCCGGCCGTCGCGTCGGTGCGGGATGCGCCCCCGCCGCCCCCATCGACGGCTTAGAGCAAATGAAAAATGCGCAGCCACTTTCCTCCGACGATGGCGCGCGCCAGACAAACGAGCCACCAACGCGCTTTTTGGAATTTCAATCATAAAGCTCCCCGAACTTTGCAAATTCGGTTTCGCTCT
>JAHLJT010009436.1:225320692-225345623 GCA_031308135.1 Acheta domesticus
TTTGCAGAAGTATTACAATAATTTATCTATATTACGTAAATAGTATGCGAACAAGTTGTAAAAATACCCAGCGTTACAATTACCCGGAGGTGAAGGTAAGAGCTCAATAATAAACATTTAACTTGATATAAATGTAACATTTTTATAAACCTGTTGAATTCCAAAGATTTTGAGTTCTTAACAAATCGAATGGAGACACTCCACAGCCTTCGAGAGTTAATGTGTCGTCTTCAAAAATGTAGTTCCATTACCGATATTGGAGAGGAGAGGGATAGAGCGAAGAGAGAGTAAGAGTAGAGGGAGGGTGAGAATACAGAGAGAAGGGTGGGAGAGAGCTTTGATCTTATTCGTTCATTTCTGATCAGTTGTACACGGCAGGTGTTGGTCAAGGGGCAAACAAAAGTACCATTTGTAAACAAATATTTGAAGTGTTCATATCTATCGGTATTGTTAAGTGTCTTTCCCCCATTGGAATTTCGAGACCGTAATTCACGATCTTCAATATTCTCGAAATGCGGCAATCCAATTATGAACCCCCCTTTTTCAAGATTTTGGTGACCGAGGGCCTTAACTGAATCCACTGCAATGCCACGACCGGGAGGGCTTAGGGTCTAATCCCAACAACTAGGATTTTCGACTCTAGCTACATCGATAGTCGAATTCTAGCCGGCCGGGAAAAGGGGAATTCTAGCGGCCGGCTGCTCTCATCGGTAGTTTCCCTAATTTGTCTGATTAACACCAGGCCAATGCCGGAGCAGTACCCTAACAAAGGCCACGCACCCGCGCACGATCTTTCCTTCTTGTTCTTGTTCTTCTTCTCCTTTGTACTATCCTCAGCCTTTACTTGCACACATACATTCATGCACTGCATTACCACACATCTCGGGAGACAGTCGGGAGCATAGAGCTTGTCCCAGTTGGTGGGAAATACCTGTATAAGGAAAACCTCGTGAGCCTATGTGTAGGTTTTCGCCGTCCAGCGGGGGGAGGATTCTTCCTATAAATACCTTAGCCATTGCCGCGAGGATACACCAATAAATCAAGATTTAAACTCTGATATTCCAAGCAGGTTTGTTTTCAGCATTAAACGATATTGCGCAATTAAATATTATCATGTTCAATAACATAATTATGATTTAAATAAAAACATGTATTAACAATAAAACAGGTCAAAGACGATTCTTTTTGCCTCTGACCGCTTTTTGGCCTTTTCTGTACGCACTTGCGTAGCTCCAGGTGGTGTCACCCGGGGCAAAACTAATGGTGTCATCCCCATAAATTAAATATAAAAAGATCTATTACTGAACAGTTTATACAATATGTAACAAAATAAATATACATTTGCACTTTAAATATATTTACAATGTATTGTAAGCTGTATGCAATTCAGAATAATGGAAATACATTTTTTAAATACTTAGCGTGTAATTTTAACTATAACATTTTCTAGTTGGTGTCACCCCTAAGATGGTGGACCGCCCCCCCTGCCCCCCTCTAACTACGCCGCTGCCTTTAAATCCATAAGGCGCGTCGACGCTGGGCCTCTGAGGGCGACAGGCCACCGTCGTTGGCAGGGCGCTCCGCAGCAGAAGAAGAGCTTTTCTTTCGCGGTGGTTTAAAGCAAAGTGAATCGTTTTTGCTGCAATGAGTCGCCTGGCTCTGTGGTGCACTCCGGGTTTTAACGACGGGAGGAAATGTTTGGAAGGAGTTTCTACACGGAGGCCGCTGCTGTTTTATTTTCGGATGCCGCTGGGTCTTTGTCACGAACTGTACATCCGTTTTGCAGAAACTTCGCCGTTTCTGCCAAAAAGACTGCAAGGAAGTATAGCGTGCTTGTGTAAAGTTCGTCACACTTGAGTTCAATTTTTTTCGTCTTTGTCGTGATGGCTTTGTCATCTCAATCCTGCGCTCTTGGGTTAGGACTGAACGAAATTTCGTCAATACATTTCTTCATCTTACTTCGTGGCCTCTCAGGAATTTGAATTCAGGTAACTAAGTGGAAGACTGTGAGGGTTATTGTGAAGATACCTCACTTCTCCAAATTAACTTGCAAACTTGCCTTCCTGATTTCCGGTGTCTTGAATACTTTTCCATTCAAACCTCTTCGAAGAAAGCCTGTACGTACATTGATTGTTGAAAAGCCTAATCCACTGCGCATCGACCGGTTTCAAATTCCACTGGTTCCTCCAAGATGAACCTTTGTTTCATTTTCTAAACTGTGAATATGAGAACTATTTTATAAGTTACAGTACCATCATGATAAAATAATTTTAATTGACTAATGGAACAAATTCAAATTTTAACAATCAAAAATAAATATTTTAATGGTACACAATTATTACGTACAATTGGAATATTTATTTCCGTTTTCAATCTATTTTATGGAGAAACTCGGGAATAGCAGTACTCATTTGAGGGTTTTGTGTGACGGCGTGTTGTAAGAAAGACTACTCTCCTCAAAAATCCAATAGAATGGCCAAATAGTTGCCAGTTGCTAGATTACATTTCAAGAAACATAACTTGGGTCCCGTAACGGACGGATCTGCAAATGACTTTTAAGGCCCTAGGATACGCCATTTCAGTGTTACGCGCGATGATATTGTGTGTTCCGAATTGAATTGGCCCTTGTCAGTTAGTTCTTAATATTAAGTCGAACGCCTCTTGGCGAATTGGTTAATTGCGACTAGAGTAGTGTTTTATCCAGTGGATGGACAGCAAAAGTTAAGGTGTAACCTTCCCATATTCCTGATAGACTTCATTATATGTCTCTCTGTTAGTTTTCCTTTTATGCATGCATCACATGTTACTTCGGTTGATGTAATATTATCCAATCCATAAACCATGTAGTTGTCATAGTGTACAAGATTCCACATTTTGTTCTTAAATGCGATTAATGTAGGTCTAGGGTGTTATTTCCCTATCTTAGTAACACATTTTCAGAGTTTTGTGACAAGAGGTATAAAAAACGATTACAAAATCGTTATCGTTCTTAGGTATTACAAATGAGATTTTGATTATGTAGTGCCTCCGTTTCTATTTCCTACAATGTTATTCATATTTATTAAAGATTCACAGATTCTTCCCCAGATTAAGTTTTTCACCTCGCTTCAACCTTATTGAATACCTTGGTATGCAATAAGTATCCTCAAATCTTCGAGACCATTAGAATTTGACCTCTAGCAGTTTATATACTTCCATTATATTTCTGTGTAGTTGCATTGCAATTCCCCACCAGTACGTAACGTTGTGTTGCTCATAACTAACTAGAGCAACACGGCATGGGCACTTCCAAACACACAATGAACTGCCTCCATACGGGGAAAACAAACCTTTACACTGTTGCATGTACCGGCGAACTCGTGTTTCTCGTATGTTTGTTGAAGCATCGATCGCGCTTCGATAAGAGCGACCGGATGTTGCAGCGGCGAGTGGCCGCTCACACTGAAACAAGTCCAACGCAGCGGCCGCGCCACGCGTTTCCGGCGCGGAGATGACGCATCGGCACTCGCGCTCGCCACGAGACACAAAGGTGCAGGTTGATAAGGGAGGATGTGGCCGGCGAAGAGCGTGAGGTGTGGAAGAAGTAGCTTACGTATACTGCGATTTTCGTAACTTGCGCCTGATAGAAATCAGCTTGTTCGCTGCCGTCCAATCGGGAGCTTATAATTCGCGACAGTGACGTCACTATGGTGACGTTCAAACTCCCGATTGGATGAAACCGGCAACACGCTGATTCCTGTCAGGGGGCACAGTTACGAAACTCGCAGTATAGACTATGAGAAAATTGAAATGTATGAGAATAACATATAGCATATAAACGATTCATGTGTGTGTGTGTACAGTCGACTCCCATTACAGTGAACTCCCATTATAGTAAACCCTCGATTATAGTGAACTTAAGTCACTGGTTCCGTTTCACTTACATCCCAAATAAACGTATGAAAACTCGGTTATAGTGAACTTGAACTTCGGCTGTAGTGAACGTAGGAAATGCGTCCTGGAAATTAAGTCCCTCCTGGAAAAGAATACACCACCTTTGGTGCCACAAATTCCAACACCACAACAAATCACACAACAAAACTTTCGTCGGCCAAAGGCCATACGAGAAGAAGTCTCCCGAAGGTGAAGGTAGGGGACCGGGAGAGGGCACCTTTCTGATGACCTTATGCTACTCTGTTTCACTGCGGAAACAATGGCCGTAACCTGCGTGTGCCAGAATTAGCGGCGTCGACGCGCGACTGCGTACTGCGGTTTCAATCTTGGTTTTACCTGATATTCCGCGGGACATTGCGCGTTGATCTCCACGTAGACGACAGGCAGCCACAGCCTGGCGATGCCGTGCCGTCGTAAAAGCTATCAGTTTTATTAGCAGCTTCCCGCTATCAGTGGCGTCCTAGGTATTCGGGCGCCCATGGCAAACAAAGATTTTTGCGCCCCTGTCAGGATACTTCAAATTAGGGTTGTTGTTATTTAGTTTAGCAGGTGCACTCTTAATAGCGCCCCTTATGAGTGGCGCCCATGGCACGTGCCATGTCTGCTATACCCTACATACGCCTCTGCCCGCTATCGAAAGCATCTCATGTTATTAGGGGGTAAAAGGGCTTTCGGAGAATTCCAACTATGGTTATTCCAACAGTGCAAGAAGAATTTAAGGGTGTCAAGTCTGCAGGACGATACTTGGACACAGAGGACAATGCAGAATCAAATACGGAGAGAGAACGAACTCTAGAGAAGAATCTAGAGAAATTAATAATGAAAAAGTGCGAAGCAAAAAATTGAAAAGAAATTGATTTTTTAAGTTCAAAAAATATATTGAAATTTTCAGTTCGTGCTGTTAATTTTTTTGCTGTATCTCTAAATTAATAAAATCAATCGTTATGGAAAAATTTTGTTCAATTTTAACATTATCGGATATAGTGAGCCAAAAATATTAGTCCCCAGAAGTTCACTATAACCGGAGTCATCTGTGCGTGTGTGTGTGCGCGCGCGCATACAAACTGTCTTCTGGGGCTGCCGCTTCCCGCTTTCTGATGTCCATATTTCCCTACCCAGGTAGTCGCCTGCATGAAGTCTCTTGAAGCCGTTGCATCGTACACTCCACCCTTCCAACTTTTCTATGGTCTTCTATGCTTTCGTCTCTCCAGATGAACCACAAACATTTGGACCACATTTACGCATCCTCCAGGTGCTCATATCAGATGAGTTGCATAGTTTCTATACTTCCCAATTTCTCTGTAGTTGTGATTCAATTCCCTAATTTTTGCGTTAGGGATACGCGCATGCTATATTTCTGATATACTGCAATATCTCCAAAAGTTTGTTCTATAATGCTAGGATTTTATTTTTCTCTGCTGTATTAGGTAACCTGGTTTCTGAACCATATGTTGTAATAGTCTCCCCTACAATCTTATAAATTTGCATTTGGTCTTTCTTGTTATTTTGTTTCTTGTATACCTGTGTATATTAATTAGAGTATTTAATCATTAGTATTACATTTAATGCATACTTCGAACATTGCAACATAACCACTGTTTCATACACTATTTTCTCTACTTTTTGCTTTGGCAATATTAATAAAATCAAAAGGAGTAACTTAGTAAAAAAATGGAAATTTAGAGGCTTGTGGAGGTTGGAGGTTGTGTGACAATGGCAAGACGTGTCTCAATTGGAGGACAACCAGACAGTAGGGAGATGAAAGAAGGGGAAAGGATATTTGGTTCTGGGAGCTGGATAGCGACGGTGAGTCATCGGCTCTGCGAACAAAGAGGAACACCTGCTTGGCTGTTTTCTTTTTGCATCAAAAAAGTAGTCTAAGTAACGACTGAGCGTGTGAATCATGATAAAAAGAGATAAAAGATCCTCGCTATGAACTTGTGTGCGGGAGATTTTTATTTGAAACGCAATGTAAATTAACTGAAAATCGAACTAGTGATTTAACAACGATCGTTAAAGAGCATCCTCCACAGTGTGAATTGACGGAGAGGAAAAGTCAATTCTTTTCGGTTCTAGGGTTTCGCGTCGCCCAACTAGAGTGTGCAATATAGCACAGACTTCTTCGCAATATTTATAAAATGATGACAATTATATGGAAACATATCACAAACAAAATCAAAATGTGTAGAAAACAATTTTTTCTTAAAACGTCTTGAAATTTATTTCGCTATGACTAGTATAGTCTTTCGTTTAGAAGAATTCTAATGGACGGAACTCGTATGTGGATTGCTTTAAAATTAGTTTCATCCGATGTATTATGTACAATATTTCTTTATTACTACTTTTCGTTGCCAGGACCTAACATTTGTTCGTGTTATAGCGAAATTTGTTTTAAGCGAGTGCGAGCTAACGAGGGTTTACTACTTTACTAATTATTTGTGTTTTCGTATGTAGGATTTACACGAAACGGATTTTTTTCTTCGGGACCGGGTCTGTTTTCGTCCAGGCTGAAGCTCCTTGCCGTAGCCTGGTCTTCTAACGCTAACGCAGTTTCTAAATACATGCAAGGGGGATGGAAGAACAATTCATTACCCAGTCCTAAGAATGAAAGAATAGATCGCGCACTGGTCCGTGACCTTTGATTCCGTTACTATTTTGAGATACGCGTGGAACTGATTTAGAACTAACGGTAAAGACCAATTATTGTATTTGTTTCTAGAATTATCACCCAAGCCGTTTTGAATTTTTTTGTGCATTGTCCAGAAGTTCTTCTGGACAACAGTGAAAATCTTGAACCACTCAAGACATATCATATCTTAGACTTGCCTTTCCAGATCCAACTAATTTTGTAAGATACTCTCTGTACAATGTTTAATAGCCTTATGTTCATTCAGAAAAAAACCATTGAATATTTAAATTTTTAAATGTAAATTAACAGTAAATAAAACGTAAAATAATTCTCATGACACACCTCTGTTTCGCGGCACGCTAGTTGAAAAATACCTGTCTGTCCTGAAGAATGAGAAGGCTGCATGGGTATCCGACTTGAGGGTTGAGAGATCGTCACCTCCCTATTCCCGGGCTTCAGGTCCAGAGCCTACGCCTCTTCGCCGGGAAACGCTAAATTGTTCTTAGAGCGGAGATTTATCAGGGACGCTTATCAGTGACGCAACACCGCCATTTATATAATAAAACAACGCCGGCGCAACTCGCGAGATTACGGTCTCACCGCCCAATTAAAGCTCGGAAGGCCTGCGCCAGCTCGGGTTATTTGAAATTGAAATTAGCCTACGTATACGGAATCTTTCAGTGCCACCTAGATAATCATTAAGATTCAGGGATAAGACAAAAGCGAGCTTTTTACACGGGTTTTCAAGAACTGCAAGCGGAGATTGCGTATAAAAGTACACGTTCACAGAAAATTATTTGCATTGAACATTACTAGATATAATGAAATTCCGTTATATAAAACTTTGTTCATTCATCACGCTGAAGGTTTCATTAAAATCAGCAATCATCACTACTTTTTGTTTTCTAAGAGGCAGAGAAAATGCTAGTGGAACTAACTGTTACTAATAAAAATAACGTGTGTCCAAATACCTAGGACATTATTGGCATCAAAAAGATATATTTTTAAATAACAGCAAAAGCCCACATAACAAGCGAGAAATAAGCATCGTGGAGCTGAATTAAAAAGTTAACATCAAAATACATTAACAGAAATCCCTTTAAAAGCGCAGATGCAATGTCATATACTACTAATTATAGACGCAAGAGAGAAACTGTCAGGAGTAGTTATTCCTATTACTCTCAAATAATGGTCCAGAATCCAAATCACCCTTTTTTCCACGAAGGCATCCGAAACTGTACACACAATTGGGGGATCAGTTAGGAATTCTCAATAAAAAAGTGGCAGTTTTACCACAACATACAATGTTGATGCGACATTACGGAGCCACTAATGAGAGACGAAGCGACGTCACGCCGCAACAATGCGAGGGGGACGAACAAACAACCATCAACGCATCTGCCACAGCAATGTTAATTTCCACTACTCGCAATATAATAAATGGGTGAGGAATATCACTTCTGTCACCACTTGGTTCTCGTCTTAAATATCGGATAATAGCTCAAGCTTCATATGGGGGAGGCATGTCAACACTGTTTACACAAGGAAAATATTAATATGTTTAATATAATACTCGTATGTAATTCAAGGGAAGATATGAATATTCAATTCAAAGACGCTGAGAGAGAGGAACGCAGAAAATTACGGCCTGACGTCACCCAGTCAGCGCCCTGTCAGGTAGAATACGGGAAACTCAACCACATCTGGGCAGCACATTCGTAAGCGCTTCAAGGGAGAAAGATACTTATTTTTATTTATTTCTTCTCGTTGGACAAACTTTGTCCTTCGAGAAGGTTAATTATAGAGTACACAGGTTTTAGCTTTTTAGGAATGACCATCCACAAGCGTGTTTTTTATTACTCGGAAGATAGTAAACATTGTTCTAAGTTAAATGAAGCGAGTTTGAAGACTGTTTCACTTTTAGTTCAACTGACAGTTTTGAGGAGTTATGGTGGTTTGAATCGGTTTTAGGATATCATGATTTAATACGTGGGTATGCAACGTTGTGACCTAGATTAAAGTTTAAGGAGCATGGGGAAGAGTGAAGGTTTTGATAAATGTTTGAGCTTAAACATATATTCTGAATGGCTGCTAATTTGTGGAAGTAGCTAGAGGCAGCACATTCCCAAACTGGTCATGCATAGTCATGGTAGAATTAAGGATTTAAATAAATCATTCGACAAATAACTTTTATTGAAGAACGGCCATTAATTGAAGGGAAGAGTTTTGATACAGACAGTTTTCCGCGTGTTTTCTCAGAGTCAGTTTTCTTCAAGGAAAAGCTGAGCATGCACCTCATTTTGCGAACAAATATTCAAGTTTAGGGCCTCCTTATGGGTGAAAAACACTTCGCTTGAATTTCACTCCAATCCAGTTAACTTCGTTGTGGTTAGTTTTCTGCAATTGTGTATGTACGTAGCTGTATGTTTCTAAAATCATTTTTTATACAGGATGAGTCACATAACTTTAGCACCTCCTGCAATTTTTGAGCGGTTGAAGTAATTGCAATGCAATTTTCGGGGAAATGAATGAGAGAATGAGGCTAATTGATATATGTGTTCATTTCTATTTTATCACTTGTGTTTTACGAGATATTGAGGAAACTTTGATTCTTTTACATGGAACTATACATATTTTTCAGCCTAGTATGATGAGCGTAAAAAGACGAATCCAATGATATGCGTATTGTAATATTATGTTAGATAAGCATTTTGTTTTAGTAATTTTTATTTTTTTCACTCAGCTTTCCTTGCTCAAGCGAGCGTTAGAGCACTGCGTGGCCTTGTGTGGTGGACCGTTACAATCAAAATATCCGTTAAACAGGAATCGAAAAAAAATCTCAAAAAATGCTTATCAAATATATGACAATCTGTTTATCATCGGTTTCTTCTTTTTACGCTCGACATGATAGATGGTCATGATAATTCGTCGTGATGATAACGTCATGACAGCACTTTGTAGACAAAAGAGAGAAAAGTTCTTTTTAGCAAAAACTATTGCAAAAAAATCTAATACCGTTTTAAAATAATGATCAGAGGATATCGATGTATTCTCCATCACGACCCCGTAGATACGTCACCAAAATTCGTCCAAACAATGAACTGAACTAATGAATTATTACTTCTATTACTTTAATTATTAAAATAGTAATACAATTGATGGCATTTCGGTATGACACACATCGAAAAATATTATCTTTCAGGCCTTGACGAGCACTGTATCCAATATTATCACTTGAGCCGAACAATCACAGTCCGTAGGGTTCTGATCTCAGAAAGTTCTCTTAGTGCCAACGGCGCTTCTTCCAAATCCCTTTGGCGTAGAGTCACATGTGACGCTTCTGAAAAAGATAATTTCGGAGAATAAAAAATGAACTTGCTTTACTAGCTTAGCGAGTATTTTCCGAGGGATATTTTCAAATCAAAACGTTTTATTTGAACATTGGCTGTTTATAATAAAAAATAAAATTTGAGCTCATCACAGTTTTCGTACATGTCAATTTTCAGGCGGCGAAAGTTGCGTGAAAAAGTGCTCATTAAAGTATTTGTTGTACTTTTTGTGCTTAATTTTAAAGAGAAAGGTTGTTAGATAAATACTAGACTTCGATAGATTCATTAGTGATTCTAGGTATGTCAACTGCTAGTGGCATTTCATTTAGTGTATGTGTTTTTCTCAGGCGACGACGGTGATCTTCCTTCGAGTGATGGTGAGATCCAGCGCTGACAGGTCGGATTGTGGGGTTTAACCAATCAGGAATCCCATCAACGGGACAAACGCTAACTCCTCAGATGGAACAAACGCATTCTTCCAGCAAGCGTGGTAGAGTAGTGCATGGGAGTATGTGTATAAAAAAGAGGTGAGGATAGGGCAAGGAAGAAGAAAGAAACTCTCTTGCTGTCCGTAGCCGTTCGTTAGGGTATTGCTCAGGCATTCGCCTGGAGTTGACGGGAGAAACCACGGAAAACTACCGATCAGAGCAGCTCGCCGCTAGAATTCTCTACTGAATTCGACCCAGTGATGTAGCTCGTGTCGAAAATCCAGTCAGCCGCCGTCGGCACTCGAACCCTAGGACCTTCGGGTCAGAGGCACTAGAGTGATATCAATATTGATAACCTGACCACCTCGGCCGGTCTGTGGTCTTGGATACTCTTCTACAATGCAACATACCAGGGACATGTTGAATCTACTTAGGGTCCAAAAGACGAGGGAAAAAGAATTCATCTCACAATATTGAAGATTTTGATTACACAAGTAATTCAAAAAAATTAATTGTTTTAAAAAGATTGAGCTAATACGATGCGAATTAAACAAATGTAAATGATGAATGGTTTAACAAAGAGGATAATTTGCAGCAAGTATTATTTCTATAGTAAATTTTTCTCAGAACATTTATCGGTATCCCACTAGTGAACCTCCTGCGTTGAACTCCACCTTTATCCTCCTCTACCGCATCGAGCACGTACGTCGTATCAGCAGATCGATGCCGCAGCCTCAGGACATCGCCACGAAAGTGGAAGTCGCGCGGAGATGGCGATCAGCAATTTGGAGCTGATCCGGAGATGTGCGCTCTATTCTGCCTCTAATTGGTCGGTGACAAGCGGTGGCGGCGGGTATTAGTGGCTCTGGGGAGGCGGTGGTAAAGACGGCGATGGCAAGGGCGATGGAAGCCGCGGTTGTGGTGGCGGTGGAGCTGGCAATGAAGGTGACGGTGGCGGCGGGGGCGAAGATGGCGGTGGCGGTGGCGATGGCGATGGAGACGGTGGCAATGGGAGCAGGGGTGATGGAAGCAGTTGTGGTGGCGGTGGCGGCGGCGATGGCAGTGAAGATGGCGGTAATGATGTCGATGGAGGCTGTAGCGGCGGCGGTGACTGTGGCGGCGGTGGCGGTGAAGATGGCGGTGGCGATGGAGACGGTAGCGATAGCGGCGACGGTAGCGATAAAGATGGGAGTGGCAATGGAGGCGATGGCGATGGAGGCGGTAGCGTGACAGTGGCGGCGGCGGCGGCGGCGGCGATGGCGATTAAGATGGCGGAGATGGTGGTAATGGAGGCTTTGGCAATGGAGGTGATGGAGGCGCTGGTGGCGGCGGGTAGGGCGAGGCGGTGGGCGCGAGGCGGGCGCCGGCCGGAGCGGCGTGCGGGGTCGACGCTCCCGCACGGGACACGCGACAGGAAGACGGCCCGCGTGTGATTAGCGCGCGCAGCACGCGAGGCCGCATGAGCGTAGTACAACTGCACTTCTTTAGCACCCGCGGGGCCACGTGGCTGACGATTTAGTTATATTGTCGAGTGGAGGAAAAAGACTGCAATTTCTCTGAAATATCCTATTATTACTAGGCTAACACTTTTAACTAGTACTTCTAAACAATTCGCACGTTTACTCTTTATTTTTTTCTAAAAAAATGAAATTTTAATTTTAAATTGATTAAACATGATTGGTTTTCTTTTCATTAATTGATTGATTAGTTTCCGGGCGCGTCAACGGCTGAGGTCATTAGTCCCGTACGTGTAGTGCAAGCTTTTCCCTCGGGAGGTGGCTGTGATCTTCCCTCCGTGGATGGTGAGATCGTGAGGTTTTCCCGGCATGTATGGAAGTGTAGGTGTGTGTGTAACGAGGAAGGATAGGACAAGGGAGAAGAAGGAAAGATCGCGCGCGGTCCATGGCCCGTTTATTAGCGTACTCCTCTGGCATTCGTCTGATGTTGATCGGAGAATCCACGGAAAACTACCGACTAGAGCAGCCGGCCCCTAGAATTCTCCAGACAGCGACTAAACTGACCTAGATATGTATATCTAGTTTACGTCGAAAATCTTGTCACCGTCAGGACTCGGTCTTATGACCTCCCGGACAGAGGCTCTGCAGTGATATCAGTTGATGCCCTGAGCCACCTCTCCCGGCCAACAAGATAATGGTAATTCCGGGGGTAAATGACGTACACAGACGCAGTTTTCTTTCCAATGTCTTTCCTTAGGTAAGACGTCACCATTTGATCTTTTAGAACTTTTATTAAGAGACCTTTCTGAACCCTTAGGAATAGTTTCGTCTTTAAACGATGTTACAAAATGACTCGAAGCCATCGCCCAGGCGTAATCGTTTGGCGGAAGGCGCGCCACGCCGATCTCTTGCAGCCAGACCTGCCCGTAATCACGATATCTTCCTTTAGTATGTGTCGATGTAGAGAGTATATTTGCAGCTGCTGTAATGTTGTACTAGTTCTTCAAAAAGGGACGTCGTCATTTGTGTAAGCAAGTAGAGAAAATGTTCAATATATATGTGCCCTTAGCCCATCTCGAACCGAAAGTATTTCAAACAAATATTACTATGTGAAATGAAAATGTTGTTGTGTACTGGTAAATATATTTATTATTAGTTCATAAACATAAAAAATTATCCTTCATTCACATAGAAATTTATTTTGCGGTCCGGTGTTGACTCCCGATTGGTGTTTTCCGGGACCGGAATGCCTTTGGTATAAGAATGAGACTACACTCCTACATACGAAGCGAACTAATTATTGTTATTATATTAGTTCACTGTACGGGAAGAATTGGGAGTTCATGAAGGGCCTTTTTTTTAAAGGTGTATGATTGTTCCATAATAATCGTACAATCTTATGTCACACTGTACCATTCGAATTAACAAAACACCTTATTACGCTGTGTTAGTAATCATACAAAGGACATTTATGATTCAAAATTAATCACCTGACGTTTATTATGAATTTCACACATACGTAAATCACGATAAAACCACTTATTTTGTCTTATGGACTCTCCAAACGGACTGGAAGTTTTTGACCAAATACAGTATAATCGCGGAAAATTAAAAACATTCCAGGCTCAAAGTACCGTATCAAAATCATGTACGTAGAAACACACATATTACCACATCGGAGGGAAAATAATTTTTCTGACAAACACTCTGAAAGTTATGCCAAGACGTGTTGTAGAAACATATTACAGCGTGATTAAGGTCGTGTATTACTATTTATCGAAGTAGAAGATGCTAAAGTAATCATATAAATTCGAGGTATCGGCAAAATAAATGTAACAACGTGTAATTCTGCATTCAGACATAAAGATAAAATTTTATTTACACGAAATTGTAATTACACGAAAGCGTTTAAAATTCAATTTCAATTCAGAACAAATAATGTAATTTTTGATTACTTTACTGTTTGTTCTCGCTCTCACTGCAACTAGAGGTTAACAGTACGTACGAGTACGAGTAGTTAGAGTGTATATAGGTTGTTTATGTACAGCAACTCCGTCTGTGGTGTTTGTTCGGCCCACTGCCGTCACCTAGCCCGGGTAAAGGAAGAGGGTTCCCGGGTGAGGTTAGCAGCCTACCAGGAGTAACTAGTGGTGCTACAGAATGGCACAGACTTTCCCGTATCAGTTATCTATTTCCTTGGTTCTTCGCTAGCTATATGGAATTGCCACATACTCTTTCTTGCCAGCTGCCATCTATCACCTCCAAAAGTACATTTTTTTGTATACTAGCATTATAAACAACCCTTTTACATGAATAAAATCGTTCATAATATGACATATTGCACGAATCATTACGCCATTGCTATTTCTGCACGGAATGCGAGCTGTCACTGACTTAATAGTCACGGCCCGTATATATTTTCAGTTATGGAGTTTAAAGAAGGCAGTGGTACCATATAAAGAGATTGCAGTGTTCGCAGTTAAATCAAATACGTTATGAAAAAAAATTAATTTTAAAAACTGATTTATTAATTTATTACCCCTTAACAATTATATTTTGTTTTTATTTGGTAATATAACAAGAACAACATAATAAGAACAACAAAAAACATCAAATTAATTCTTGTGAACATGTACATTAATTGTACAATTTGATAAATTGGTCAGCGACACTCCAGAACATGCATTTATATCTAAAATGCTCGTTTTTTCTTTGCTTTCTGCACTAACCAATATCTTGTTAGCTATTTGAATCTTGTTATTCACCGATTCTTCGATGTATGGCCCGGCTACACTTGTAGACCGCCATCCTCCATGACGTTTAGGTGTAGTTATATCACCACCATTATCTGCGAGAAATGTTGTGGATGTTCTCCTAAACGAATGACCAGAGTACTTTTCGGCATTTGGTAATTTTAAAATACATGCAATAATTCTTGGTATTTTCGCAAATGTATTGATACCAATATGATTGCAGCTGCATTTGCCATGATTGTAAAACAAAAAAGTTTTTTGTGTTTACCATATAAGGGTCTTAAGGAAGTGTATTTTTTACAGACTTCAACATCATTAAATTCTTCACTGGATACGATATTCCGGGCTTGTCATTTTTGTCGCTTTAATGTTCACCATCAAAACAGAACCATCTTCTCTCACATCGTTGATGCACAAATTGTACAATTCGATACGTCTACAAGCACCAAATATGCCAAAAATAGCAACAACCTGAAAATCATACCAGTAATTAATACAATACACTAGTTAATAAATAAAACTTAACTATTATTGCCAGTGTCATTATTATACATTCATTAAAAGAAAAGTTTCATTAAAAGAAGTGTGTTTACATCTTGTTGGGAAAATATCATTGCCTTTGTAGGTTGATATCCCACATTTTCTTGTTTTTATAAGTAAACTTACTTTATGAAAAGTTCCAATATCAATATTCTCTTTGAACTTTAGTAATTCCATAGTGTCGACGCTTTACATGCTGTGGACTTAATGTTTAAAGAAGCATGCATTAAATTAACAAACGTCTTTATTCTAGCATGTGCATTAAATTATACTAACTTAACCAAACTGCTCCGATAGATACGAAAGAACAGGAGCTTTGCATAATAAATTTGCATATTTTTTATCCATCCATTTCCTTAACTTTAAGAACTCTTTCCCATAAAGTTGGCAAGACATTTTCGGTATCATAGCATTTTCTGCTTTTGCAGCATCTTCCAAAATTTCTCTACACAAATCCATTTGTTGGAATCACGACTTTCAAACTAATTGACATTTGTAAACAAATTAGTTGGTAGCATTCATGGCGTCAAACATGAATTTGAAATCTACTACAACTACGAATTACAAATTATCACAATTAATTTCGCTTCCTTAAATCCTTATAATACTGTTATACAAAAAGTAGTGTATGAAACTCGTTTATAATGCTACTGTTTTGTGCCCATAAGAAGAAATTACAGAACTCTCTTCTATCGTCGTTCATTCGGTAATATCTTCTTATTCGTGCAAAAAAGGGATATCGTTTTAAACTAATTGAATAATATGCTATTGTCTTTTCTTAATTCTTTGGTTTCCTATTGCTAGAACGGAAATATTAATTTTAGAATATTAAAGAACACAAAAACCTAGTCATAAATGGCAATTTTTCTTTTAAAAATTATGTGCCGTTTAAGAGAAAATGGTGTTTTAAGCGCTACTAAAAGTGCGAAATTTGAAGCTCATTTCACAGAAAATTTTTGAGTTTTCAAAATACTTTATTTGAAGTTATTTGCAGCACTTACACTCACAAATATAATAATGTTTACAAATTGCTGGTAATATGCATATTAAAGATGTCAGAGATCATTCAAAAAAATTACAATTATGTAATTTTTCAAATAACAAAAAAAAACTCGAAATAAACTTCACGCTATACTAAAGAGTGTAATTAGTACTATCCGTTACAAAAGTTTCAAGAAAAATTTGCAGCCATATTTGAGAAAATGGCGTTTGAGAGTTTCTGAAAATGCGAAATTTTGAGCTACTTTTCACAGAAAACGATTGTGTTTCCGAGAAACTTTACTTGACATTATTAAAGCACATGTACTCGTAAATATAATAATGTACAAAATTCGCCGCTAATGTAAATATTATCGACGTGAGAAACATGTGAAAAAATTTACATTTTTGTAATTTTTGAAAAAATCAACCTATAGAGCAATATGGGTTTTATTTCATCGAATAGCGTACATTTACCACTATACACTTGACCAGCCACAAAGCCACCAGTCGTATTCCTCTGCGAAATCCTGCATAAAGCGCTCAATAAATGTCTGGGTAAAAGCACGGCGAATCGAGAGCGCCGCTGGAAAACTTTGGTCCAGCCTGACGGAAACACCCATCCCCCACAATCTACCCCGAGCCACGAGTGTCGCCGTGTTCAGAACAACTACAGGACACGACTACCTTGCCAGCCACCTGCACCGTATAGGGGTCTTCGAAACCGACGCATGTGTTCTCTGTAATGGTCCGTGTGTTGCATCCAAAGATGGATGCAACACACCTTCCGATGTGTCCAGCCCTGAGTGCCAACACAAACTCGGCAGAGGACGACTTCTACAGAGAGACAGCCCGTCTATACTGGTCAGCGCGTCACCAAATGGCTAACCTGCCAAGGGTGGGCGTTGGCTAGTAAGTAAGTAAGTAAGTACATTTACCACTATCCTTACCAAAAGTTTTCTTCCATTTTGGAAGAAATCCTACGTATGGTTTAGGCGCTAGCAGTGTTCACAGACGGACAGACGGACGGACGGACGGACGGACGGACGGACAGACGGACGTTTTCCTTTCAATTGGGTTTTCGGTATCAAGTACCTAGAAAACAGGGTTTCTGGCTACACCATGTGTTAGGGGATTTTTTTTTTAATTTAGCAACTAGTTTTATCCACTTTTTCCTATTCACGGCCCGGCAATTAATTTTTTTCCGCCGAAAATTGGCCATTTTTTCGCGCAGCATTACATAACTTTCCCTATACTACGTATATCACTCCGTATATACGTACGTATACAGGAAAGTAAAAAAACAATCAAGCTCAGAGAACCAAAGATTTACCTAGGGACCATATGTTGACGACCTCGGCTCGGAAAGGGATAAAGAATTGGAAGAAGGAAAATATTATTAGAATTGGGACTTGGAACGCGAGATCTTGGAACACCAGTGAGCATGAAATATTATTGGAACTTGAAAGAAACAAAATATATGCTCTTTTACGGAGACAGAAAATAATAGTAATGGAATAGAACTGCATGGAAAGTTTGCATTAATATATACTAGTGTGCCTACACATATTAGTGCAAAAGAGGGAGCAGCAATAATTATAAGTAACAAGCATATTAATAAGATAAAGGGTCATACTTACATATCTGAGAGAATAGTATCAGTTAAGTTACATACAACGTCGAGACCAATTAATATAATTTTTGTTCATGCACCTGAGAATAACCACCTCACGATATACAAAAAATTTATGATCTACAAGAATTTCTAAGTCAGATTGATCACAGGGAAAGAGTTAATAGTAGTAGGAGGTCTGAATGCAAGGATAGGAAATCAGATTATTCAAGGAATCAAACAAAAGTTTAATGAAGAAATTATAAATGAAAACAGTGAAATCTTAGGAGACTTCTGTATTGAAAATGATCTGAGAATAAATAACACATTCTTTGATCATAAATTACATCACAAATGTACATGGGCACACTCTAGAGGGCAAATATTTAAGATTGATTATATTATAACCAATCGAGTGTTACTCCCGTCCCAGATATCGGGGATGTAAGGCGTCTTCCGCTACGGATATCGGAAGTGATCATAATCTTGTTGTCCTAAAACTAAGGACAAATTTAAAAGTGAAACCAATGGAAAAGTTGATGATTCAAGAAACAATTAACATCCAGTCATTGAATGAGGAAACTATTTCATATTATTAACGTATTTCTCATGTTTAAACACTCGATGAAATTTGGTATTAACATTTACGAAGGACATATTCGATTTCAGATAATCATGATAAGTACATTTCCATATATACTTAAAATTTTAATTAAAGTATTTCAATAATAACATCAAATTATCGTTTTTTTAAATAGATATAATACTTTAACGGCCATTTAAAAAAAGAAGTGAGATATCACTAATGTATTAATATATAATAATTAATTCTGAATTTTAATCAGTTAATTCATATTATCCAATTGGTAAAAGGATGTAGACGAGAAAACTTTTTCATTCAGAAATATTTTCTAAATAAGATTGAAGATTTCATTTATTGCAGTTTCTGCCAATTCTTGAAGACACTTCAATCTTTAATCATGTTGAAAGGATAAAATTGTTAAGGATCGCCACTTATTTCCTGATGCAAGGTTTGCGTCTTTGCGATCCAGTTTGGCGGGATATCAGCGGACGTTCCCAGCCGCATGCACCTGTTTTTCAAATGCCATTCTCGTCTCTCAATTAAGATCAGTATCCCAGCCGAAATACCTATTACCGTTTTAATTTCTTGCTACGTAGGGGAAACTGTCATTTCTAGGGAAAGATGTAACTACAGATAAAGGATGTTTTCAAGGAGTCTGTGAGTGAAATTTCGGATTGGTATTTTCCGTTCACTGCTAAGGCCATCTGTGTTTATTCCTCATGTAAACAACTTTGTAGTATGGACTCTTTTCGTGATTTTATGAGAGTTTAATAGATTTGATGAGTGAAAAATAAGTAATTCGGCATTTCTCTTTCATTAATTTTGTAATAACCACTATTACTATTTGAAAATTGAAGTAGACCTACACTTACTGGCATAGAATGTAGTTCATCCTAGTCTTATACTTCATTCCTACAGATATTCTGCAAGTATGTTCATGTTTATTCATGATTGCAGACAGTTGTACCTAGGGACAGTGACTGTTCATGAAGTATCTAGGGACGTCCATAGGCACATAATTGTTGTATTAATTTGAATTCGATTGGTTTCAGAATGTTATCTGGCCATGCCACGAAGCAAAGAAATCGAGAAAAGGCCTCAACCGCCAGCAGAAACAATTAACGTCAGTTTTGACTTTTGTTGAAGTTGGCACGTCAATTCGTTGTTCTGCAATAGTTCAGTTATAGGAAAGGATGTATCTGAAAGCTCTAATGTATAATATATAAGTAAATACACAAATAATGATTCATTTGTAATGAAAATTGATGACGTACTATCTGCAATACAGAATATGAAACTGACATGGAGAACATAAAATGTAAGCTTTCTATCTCATCTGTGTTCAGTTGTTCTCGAAGGCAGCACACATTTATTGTTTTTCCTGTATCCTTATGTTATAACCTTGGTTTAAAGTCCTTTCAGTTTAACACGTGCTCTTGTTATATCATATGAAGTTGATGTAGAGTACAAAACAGAACAGGGCTCCAGAACTAATCTTATTTGTTGTTCTTACAGGCAGCAAAAAATTATGTTTTCCTTTACACGATATTTATTTATTAGGTGTAGGTTGTTTCTTTTTTTTCAAGAAATGTTATTGTGATATTATATTCACGAATAAATAACATATATTTATTCTCTTTTAATGTTTTTCTCTTTCCCTTCATTGTTCCCAGGTACATCATTATGGGTCCCTAGGTACATTAGTACGATGCCTAGGAACACATTTTACATTTTACAAATAATTTCAAAAATAACCTTATAGACAGTTCTTAACATTTTTTATTATTACACATTAATATGCTCAAATGTGTAGCATTTAAGTAAGATGGAAATCAACAATTTCACATCGAAAACAGGAGAGAAAAATTATTAAAACATGAGAAGTGTACTTAGGTACGACAGTTTCACCTACACTTCTCGAAAAAGTAAGAGATTTTGTACTCACATAGGAAAAGTGCATGGCAATGAACAAAGTTCAAAATGAATAAACTAGGCCCCATTTAAATTTTGTACCAATTTTCAAAGCCACTCTTAAATGTATGTCGATTTTGAATACAAATACTGCATATCTTTTTAAGAAAGCACTTTCATAAAAAATTAGATCAAAGATGTAAAATCCCCTCATGCCCAAAATTTAAATTTATTTTTCAATCAATAAATTCATTGAACCACATAACGTGTTAAATATCCGGATACTTGATCTCTGATTCACTTTGTACAAAATTTTATGAATGGTCATTGTCGTACTGAATAAATTTGTAAAATATCTAAGAACATTTGTACATTACACATATTTGTGATGCAATAAAAAGAGGGTCCATATTTGCAGCTATTTCCAGCAGGCCTCATTTCAACAATTCAATACATTAAGCAGTAATCATGGCTGCAATGCAACAAGACAGAAAGAATCGTGATGCTTCAGGGACTATAACACTATGCGAATAACGAATATATAAGTACAGGAATGATCACTCGAATATACCATGCAGGCCTACATGGCTTTTTTGCGTTAAATAAACATACCATTCCTTTTTTCATACATAATTGTCATCTAGCTTTGAACTCTTCCTTTCATAAAGGTATCATACTGATGAGTGTGAGCACTTACATAAACACTTCTTTCAGAAAGCAGGCTAAATTACATTTCAAGAGAAAAGTATGTGCGTTAACGCCAGTCGCTAATGCTTTTGCAGTTGGAATTCGTGCTACAGAAATGTATTGTTATACATAATGAACAGATTTATTTCACTCAGATTCAGAGAGTATTAGGCTAAAACAATATCCGATATTTTTCACTACTGCAAAAAATCAACCAATAAAATAACTGAGTGAATTATCGACTCTGCAATCAAGTTTCCTGCGAGATTAAGGTGAATCTTCTTCCTCAGAACTGTGAGGCAAAGGACCTTCGCAGAACGAGAACTGAGCCTGAGAGCGATCTTGTAGTGTTCTCAGAATCTAATTCTATCATCATTTCCCCTTAGAAGAGATGAAGGTTCCTATAATTATTCGTTATAATTTATACCGCAGGCATTAATAAGCATCCTGGATAGTAAGGCATTTTAAATAGTTCTTGTTAAAATTGCCAGTCCTTCATGACTCTGAATACTGTGAATTATTCTTCTATAATGTAATCCTACTTTAAACTAGTATCTGCATTACTAATTTCTAATTATTTTCAAAATTTTATTTCAAATTTTCTTTCAATTTCCTACATTATGCGAAGAAATTGAAAGAAAACTATACAACCTCTGTTAATGTGAGAGGTTTCTTCGTATGATTTCGTTAGATGTCTACAAGCAGGGGAAAAATTGGAAAAAAAGTTTCTATTTTGAATGATGATCATAAAAAATATAAATATTTCGTTGTGTTATTCACCCTACTTTCATTCTACGCGTGTTACATGAATCCTTGTATTTATTTATTTATTTATTTACGTCAAAAACAGTTAAAAACTGCGTATGACGAGCTATGGGGAGAAGTGAATTTTGTGCACGTTTCATAATTCTGTGGTCTCTATCCTAAACCATATTCTAGTCGAATTTTGAATACAGAAAAGAGAGTTTTATTCGAGTTTTGTTGACAAAATATTCGCTCCTATATAATAAAATATATTTTCAAAGGTAAATTAGATATTAGATAGATATTTATTTGTCAAAAAAACAGTAAAAACTGTATATGACGTGTGGGGAAAGAAATTTATCTGCGCACGTTTTCTTGAGGGCCAGAATTTTATTTTAAAAAAAAGCAACGAAAAAATGAATTTAGAAAATAATTATTTTAGAAAATAAAGATATTTGAAAAAATGTTTTTTCCCGAGTTATAGAAAATCAATTTCAACTGTAAATGAACTACAAGCAAAAGGAGTGCTCAACAAAACGTGCGCACAGTGAAGCTACATTTACGTCCAGAAGCAAAACAAGGGGCCATCTCAGCATTTGCTCAATGGATCAGGGAAACTGGACAAAAACCTGATCGAGATGGGGGTCATTGACCCGGAAGCTGAAGTACATTACTTGTTACAGGCGTATTAAATATTTTTTTAAATGTATACAATGCAAACATAACTAATTGATTATATATCTTTGTTTTGTTACAATAAACATTATTTTTCTTTTTCACGATTAGTATAGGTCTCTAATTGTATAGAAACAGTTTTGCAGCAGAAAAGATTTTACTTTTAACTTAAATTTGTGTACCGACTTTAATTGTTTTATGTCATCTGGCAATGCGTTGTAAAGTAACGTACATGTATTGTATGTTGATTTCTTGTACTGAGCTGTTGATACTGACACTTGATGCACGTGATTTCTACGGCGTGTGTTGTAATTATAAATATCAATATTGCATGAAAATATGTTCCCTCCGTTAAGTAGGTCATTTTTGACAAATATTACAGATTCGTAAATAAATAGACAAGGCAATGGTAGGATTCCCAGCTCAATGAAAAGAGGCTTGTAGGAATCACGTGGAAGGCATTTTTTCATTATTCGAATAATTTTCTTTTGCAATCTGAAGGTCTGAATACTACAGGATGAGCTTCCCCAGAATATTATGCCATATCTCAGGCGGGAATGCACATTTGCAAATAAACGCAACGAGCTGCATGAAGGCTGACAGAATTTGAAAGAATTCTGAATGCATAGCATAATGAACTTAATTTAGTGTTTAATTCTGTTATATGTACATTCCATTTGAGGTTTGATTGAATTGAAAGACCTAAAAATTTTGTTGCCTCAACATCAGCTAATTGCATATTGTTCATTTTCAATGGAACATGCGATTTCCGATTTGAGATGCAAAAATGCATTGAAACAGTTTTTTTTCGTTAACAATTAATTTGTTATTATTAAACCCAATTTGAAACTTCTGAAATTGTACTATTTACTGCTTCTTTTTTGCAAAGAACATTCGTGTCATCAGCAAACAGAACCGTTCTTCCATTTTTAATAGACGAGGGCATATCGTTTACATATAACAGAAGAGAACAGGACCTAAGATCGAACCTTGCGGGACCCCATGCACAATTGGCAAAGAATTGGAAAATATAAGTATGTAATGTCCTTTCCTGCCAGTATGGTATTTCTACTCTTTGAGTCCGATGTTTAAGGTAAGAAGTTATCCAATCTAGGGCAATACCACGAATTCCATACGAAGGTAATTTTGAGAGCATGATCTTATGGTCAATAACGTCAAAAGCTTTCGAGAGATCTAAGAATATTCCAATGGGTACTTCATTTTGGTCTATTGATGAAGCAACATCTTTGAGAAAAGAAAAAATGGCAGTTTCCGTAGATTTTGATTTTCTAAAACCGTGTTGTGAGTCTGAAAAACGCTCTGTTTTTCCTGAGAAATGTTTCCATTCGTAAGTAGAAAAGCCTTTCTAATATTTTTGAGAAAACTGACAAAAGAGAAATTGGCCGGTAATTTTGAATATCATTTTTGTTCCCTTTTTTAAAAAGTGGCTTAATTTTGCTGTTTTGAAAATATCTGGAAATATTCCTGTACATAAAGAAGCATTGAAAATGTGAGTTAACGGATGTATAAAGGCAGGTGCACAAGTTTTTAATAAACAATCCGGAAATTCATCTAAACCAGATGAATATTTATTTTTTAGTTTACTGACTATTCTGAGGATTTCGTTGGGAGAAGTTTCGGGAATAAACATCGTATCTGAAATTTTTTGGGAAGTGTAAAATGTTGAATTTTGTGATTTTAGTCCCTTCGTGAGTTCAGACGCAATTCTGGAAAAGTGTTTGTTGAAGAGATTGGCAACTTTTCGCGGATTACTCGTTTCTCTTTCATTATCCTTTAAAATAACATTCTCTACAAGGTATCGAGATGATGTGGTTGTATTTTTTACGATATCCCACATTGCTTTAGTTTTGTTACTAGCGCTCAAAATGTCCTGACTATTTTTCATTATTTTTGCCTGAACTATTACTTTTCTTAAAATTCTTTTATATTCTCGGAAGTATATATGGAAACCGGGTGATACGTTATGATGTTTAGAAATAAAGTAAAGCGTACGTTTGTTTTTACACGATGTTCTAATTCCTTGTGTGATCCAAGTATTACTTTTGCTTGAAATGTTTAATTTTCTCTTTTTAAGAGGAAAGCACGCGTTAAAATGAATTGAAAGCTTGGAGAAAAATAAATTATATTTTTCATTTGTGTCAACAGCGTTATAAACTTCGTCCCATGATTCCTTCATCAAGTAGTCCGTAAATAATTTTATATTAACTTTAGTGAATGCTCTGCACATGCGTGTATTATTTATCATGTCAGTGTTTATGTTCCTAGTAATTGTAAGAATTTGTGCATCGTGGTCACTGTATCCTAGATTATTCGTAATTATTTCATATGTAGTTGTGGTTTTGTTAATTATAATTTGATCTAATGCTTTTTGTGATTTAAGCGTATTCCGTGTAGGTACATTCACTGTAATGTCTAAATTAAAAGAATGAAGTAAATTGAGAAACTTCTCTTTTTCGTGGGATTCGCTCAGAAAATCGATATTGAAATCTCCACATACAACAATGGATTTAAAGAGAGTTTACTAATTTGTTCAGAATTATCTCTAGATTTTCCAAGAAAGTGAAATAATCTGAAGCTCGCTTTGTTGGAGGTCTGTAAATGCAAAGTAATATAATTTTGAGCGTAGTAAGATGTACTACTGTTGTTTCAAA
>JAHLJT010009436.1:225345723-225366388 GCA_031308135.1 Acheta domesticus
GTTGTCCGGGTACCCTTCATACCCAAGAGAAAAAATGATCAGTTTTATATAAACCACAGTGTTAAGATAATTACTACTTTTACTGTAATAGGTTTAAATTTTAATACAGTAGTAAATTTTCTTTCATTTTACCTTACAGTTTATTGCTATTAGACTTTCATCGTCTCTACTTTCCTATGGGGGTTATCTTAAAATCTCTCTTTAATTATCCATACTTTTTGTAATTTTTTCATAAAAAATCATTTTTCAAGGAAAATGCCACGTTCTGATAAAACTTGTTTCAATGTTTTTACATAAGTAAATGTACAATGCTTACCATTCATTTACAAACAAAAACAAACGTTAAACTAGCACTATTCAAAGCGATTCAAAATATATTGGGCTAATTAATGTTAACGTTTATTAACCTAATATTAATCTAAATTAACCAAATTAATATAAATCTAATTAATGTGTTAACTCCAACTCCAGCAAACAGCTCAGTCAGAGCTCGGAGCCGGAATTGCTTATGATTAGAATCACATGAATTGAACGAATACAAACATCAATACAAACAATAATAATACAAAAATGCACTGCAATTTATATCAATGTATTTAATTTATTTTGTTTGTTACCAACTTGAAAGAAATGATGAACACTGGTGTTACTAAATGTTCATTTAATCGTTTAATGATATCTAAAATAATAGAATCTTATTTTATGAACTTACGCTAGGAACCAATATGCTTTCAACGACAGGCTAAATTAATGATCATGGTGCATCTACCAGTTTATTAGCAAAATTATTTATTTTACGCATTTGTGTTGTATTAATCTTTTTCAAACTTTACAAGGAGACTGCAACAATCCTGCAATAGAGCTTGTAAACATTTCGTTTCTATTCATACACTACTTTTTGTGGTATTTATGTCGCTTACATAATTTCGTCGTTGAATTCCTTTTTATTATTACAGGTGCATCGTGGTTAGAGGGCAATTCTAAATTAGACAAAGACTTACAAATTTAAGCAATGTAGTCTTTCCCACAAAAGTTACTGTTCTAATCTTTTATAAAATCCCATTATGCATTGTGGAGGCATAAAATCCTTAAATCCACATTTTAAATAAATACCGCGGTTGTTGCAGCTGAGAATTCTCTTCCTGTCAGATAAATGAACAAATAGGATTGAGTTCTTATTCTTTATGTAAAGTAGTGGAAATGTCTCGTAAGTATAGAATTTTTATTAACTTCAAATCAAGGAGGACGTATTGGGATACAAATTTAACAGTACAAATAATAAATCCAAAAGCAATGAGTTTTGAGCCTCGTAATTCTGCTTAGATATACTCTTTGGTTCTGTATTCACTGGCCGATATTTTCCAATGTTACACGATTTCAACGCTTTTACCTGAAGCTCCCGCAACTGTTTCGTCCTGTAAAGTTGGAATAAATAACAGAAGTGAAGAGAATTCTAAGAAAAAATTAATTTCTGTTAATTCCCAACCACAAAGTGATTCTGTGTAAAGCCACTGCGTAAATAACCTAAACTTCAATTCGTGTACCGTCACGAATTATCATATGTTGATTTTACGTCGGCAAGCTGTTTGTTCTGCTTCATAAAACTACACATGTATATGCATTAGAAAATGCAAACAGCGAACAATTACTTACTTTATTTTGGGTTGAACCTTCTCCACCGTTACTATTCAACTTGCTTGAATAGTCTCATAATTATCACGAACATTTCAATCAGATCAAAACCACCACCCTATATTACAATAATATATTTTTAGACAGCCGTTAGTAAAATCTGGTACTTTTAACACAGACAGAAACACCAGTCACTCGTTTCGTAAACTTTACACTAGTGTATTTATAACCATTACATCGGTTTCATACGTTACTTTTTCTGCGACTTTTATAAGTTAAACTTTACAATGAATCGTTTCGTGGCAGTTGACATGAAGGATTCGGCCAAGGCCAGTCCGCCTGCGATGGAGTAGTGCGCTAATCAAGTAGAATCAAAGTGAAATTACGATCCAATTTATTTTAAATAATATACCACGAAAAAGTTACTACAAATAAAAAGAAATTAAAAATGACAAGCATAATTTAATATCAAATGTAATTTTAATGGACACAATCGAACGAAACATTTACTAGAACAATTCTCAATGATTAATTAAGTGTCAATACTTGGTTTGTAAACTTCTCTGTGATTGGTCACGAACCATGTATCGTAATGAAATCTGTATCGTTGTGAGTATCATTATGCAACTGGTCGCAGCCATCAAAGGCAGCATTGTACAATGGGTATAGAAAAAAGTTCCATTTTTATCATAAGTGCCAGAAGGGAGACGATGCACAAATGTTTAATTCAACCTGTGAATGTAACAAAGAAAACAAAATACTTCTGTCTGATCGCATCAGCTACAGCTCGTATTAAAGTAAAACGGTAGCCGACTAAGTAATTTTAATACTAAAATTAAAATTACAGGAATATCAGTACGACTGCGTCAAAACAGTGTATGACCTACATAGTACAAATAATTTTATTTTGTTCGTAGTTCATTTATGCGCTTGTTCAAATGTGCTTTCTTACTCACAAAATGAAACGTTAATTTTTGAAATAGATTTCAGGAATTGTTTTGTCGTACGTGTATATTTTGGCAAGCGCGCGCGTTCTCAAGTGGAATGGGACATGCTGAAGAACACCTTAAGAAGCAGAGTTCTCAAGATCTGCAGACGCCGAAAACAGATTCAGGTGAGCAAACTAACACGCCTTTGCGCAATCAAAAATATGTCACATCCTCCATGCTCGACTAATACGATATACACTCAAGAATTGCATATTCGTGTCATCAATCTTTCCTGTAGTGTATTTTCCGATAAACAAACTTTCTTCCCCAACAAAGACCTAAAATATTCTATTCCACATCCACCAACTCACACTGAAATTAAAACTGTGTTGGGATAGGAGACCAAATTAATTCAAATTTCGCGCCGTCTTCGAATACACTCAATTATAACCACTCTTTGGGCTGAATTAACAGCAAAGAGTATACATTTCAAACGTCGCGCGTTCAAGATAGCCTTAATTTCCCCTCAAAAACCACCGAATAAATTGGAAAGAACAAAACTTAATTCTCGTACATAGCTCTTTGATTTCAATTGCTTCCAAGGATGACAGCGAGAGTGCGCCACATCCCGGGTGCCATGAGCGGTGGAGCGCGGGCAAACATAGCGCACTGTCGACAAATTCTCAGAAATCAACTCCTTCCACTTAAGATGTCAAGAGATTGCATTGTTTGAGGGTCTGCAACCGAGGGGTCTCATGGCAGATCATCTCGCTAGCGGAAAAGCTAAGTAATACGCGCGTATGGACTGCACTGAAGGTTGTATTACAACGTAAAGGTGGTAGCAATTCCAAAGGTCAGTGGAATTGCATTTTCCGGGAACCAACGCGTGTTTTAGGGCGTGAATCTCTTTCTCATGAGAGAAACGAGATAGATATAAACTGGAAGGAAGTAGATTTCTTTCGCCCAGACACAGGTAACACTGACAATTTCTTCTATACTTAATGATCCTTACCGAGGCATTCTGACAGTCTGGAAATTTGTCTTTTTTAGAGCGCAGACTGGTAACTACGTAGGTTTTTCCTTGGCGCAATTTCTTGAAAATATTTCTTCACAAGTTTCCTCTTAATATTTCGCAGCCAATTATGCGTACAGTCAGATAATATCACGCAATATAACCGAAAATGAAAACTAAACATTTCAAATACCAGAGGGCGCAAGTTCTGCAAAAATTATTTGGAAATATCAATTTTAATAAAAAATGTGTACAATTTTGACAGGGTAGTTCACGTACTCATGGACAAAAGCAATCATGCACAGACGCACACGTTAACAAACGCATACACGCACCGACACACAAAAAAAAAAAAGAAATTTTCGGTACCAAGGACTCGCAAAATGTCGATTCTGACTACACTACATATTCGAAAAAAGCGTTTACTGAATAGGAAAAGAAGAAAAATTCACTTTTTGCAGTATGGTGTATACGAAACGTGCTATTTTATTGAAAATCACATTTTCCTGCAGCATTTTATAACGTTCTCTATACTCCACTCAAACAATAAAGTAAATACCACGAGGCACCTGCAACTTTTCATCCTTCCATCGCATACAAATGTCACAAAACACATATGTATTGTAATCTGCGCAGGTACCTACGCACAGAAAATCATTCTAATTCTCCCAAAGTGCCACGGTGCAAACAGAGGGGTATCTATGGTATTGCAGACACGGCATATACCATGGGCGCCTACTCACAAGGGGCGCTATTTAGAGTATACCCGCTAAAGCAAATAAGAAAAGCCCCGATTAGAAGTATTCTGACAGGGGCGCAAATTCTATTCGTGCCACGGGCGCTTGAATACGTAGCTACGCTTCTGGGTGCAAACGAGACCCAAAGCCAGACGCGTTCGGAAGAAAAGTCGAGCGCGCGTGGTGTGTTCCGAGAGTTTCATCCCGCTTAACGGGCTTTCGTTGGCCTGGCCACAAACAAAACGTTTAAGCCGGCCGTCGCGTCGGTGCGGGATGCGCCCCCGCCGCCCCCAGTCGACGGCTTAGAGCAAATGAAAAATGCGCAGCCACTTTCCTCCGACGATGGCGCGCGCCAGACAAACGAGCCACCAACGCGCTTTTTGGAATTTCAATCATAAAGCTTCCCGAACTTTGCAAATTCGGTTTCGCTCTGCGATTGCGTGGATTTGAATTCCTGTTGGAAAGTGGCGAAGCTAGAGTTGGTCCTTCGCGGAGTGATAGTGATGGTGTCAGTTCCCGTTCCCGGTCGAATAATCTTTCTTCGTCTACACTTTACGGTTTAGGCTGCCTGTTACTGCCTGTTCCGACCTCACATACTTGCATACTGTTCGTTAGTGGCAAAACTAGGATTGGTTCTATGCGGGGTAATAATGTTTGTGTCAGTTCTCGTTCTTCTTCTAAAGACTATTCTTCTACATTTCACGGCTTAGACTGCTGCGTGTGCCGTCCTCTAAAGAATACGAAAATACATGTTACAGAATGGCCTGTGGAAATAAAAGCAAATCAAAAAAGAAAGATACCAAGAGCTTCATGCACAGAACTTATTCCGCAGATTTGTGCACCGATAGAAATAAGGAAGGCACTAAAATACTCATTACCACTCATCATACATGTCGCCCTGCATGAATAAACATTTGCTTTCACTGGTAGAGAGGCATCGATACCAAGGTAGGCGAATTCTGAGATACCTCCTGTCAAGTCACTAGTGAACATCATCTGCGGAAATTTCACATATGTATTGATTGGTCAATCATCGGAGTTCTTTTTCAATGACTCAGATAGGTTTCTTCGAAATTTCAAATTTCATTTTCTTATTTGAAAGGTACATGTTTTCAGTTTCATACTATCCTCACGTCCTTTCGTCAAGGTTTCGAGAACTTAAGGCGATTTTTTTCCAATCAAAGATTGAAAGGAGAATGAAAACATTCCATGATCCCACATCATTTTGAATATTTTTTCGGGTTTTTAACTGATATTGGAATTTATTTCCCAAAATATTTTATTTCGAAAGAAACTATTTTTTGAATAATAGTTAACAATTCAACATTTGAATACGAAAGTTCGTCTCTGAGTTCATTACAATGTTTATAAATCCCAGGATGCTCTTCTTTCACTGTTATTGGATTAATTCAGAATAATTTGAGCCAACTACATGACGTGTGATCAGATCATACTAAAAATAACAGTTCACTAAATTATTTACTGTTCTATTTTCATTCATATACGAGCATTGGTATCTCAATAATTTCAATTTATGGTTAAATATATGTATCTTGGTATTGAGAAAATGTGAATTCTAATTGCAAGGAAATTAAAAAAACATTATTGCACAAATTATTTCTTTACAAATTGTATTGCGTATGTTGATGGTAGCTTCGAATTTCTAATGTAGCAGTTAACAAATTTGATGGAAAAATTGATCAAAATAAAATTTATCTTACTTTTCACAAGACCATTGCAATCGTATGCTATTCCTCTAACATATAAGATAGATACACAATTAACCTCATTTTATAAAAGCTTTGAATTAAATATCAAATATTTTATTTGAAAGAGTTAATATGAAAGTGCAGAACTGCAATATAATATTATGTAGATTATAAGAATTTAGAAAGTTGCCCAGTCAACGTTTTACAGAATTCCTGGAAATATGTCGTCAATATTCAAACAGTAGCGATACTTTCACAACATTTTTATATTCTGCATATGTAGCAACGCTCTCCTCAAATCCAGTGAGGTACGCGAATGAAGCACACAGAGATTAATTAAAGCAAACGCGAAAAGATTAGATTTTCTCATGATGAATACAACAGAAACTCTAATTAGAATTTATGCCATCACATAAACCACCGGTTTCAATTTTCCCTTCTAAGTAAGGGGCGTATTTTTAAGCCTAAAATAAACCCGCAAGCAGAGTCAGAGAGATGTAGGGCAGCCGGCCGACCGCACTTCACCAAGACAGGCGGCGAGAAAATCCCGGGGAGGGCATAAAACCGCGAGTGTTCCGTGAGTTATGTAGCTGGCGGGTCCGCGCCATTACGTCAGGCGGCGGCGGCCATTATCTGGCCGGGATAATTCGGCCGCCGGTCCCCGGGCAGCGCTCGCGTCGCAGACGCCGTAAAAGCAGAGAGCGCACGCGGCGTGGCGCGGCGCTGCAGCACGAGCGACACAGGCAGGCGCCCGGACGCGGCGGTGATGGCGCGGGCGACCGCGTGCTATTCGGCGACACGCGAGTTCCAGAGAAATAAAAAACGCTGTGGTCGTAGACTCGGGCTGCGGGAGGTAGCTGATTTATAAAGAGAGTGCAGCGACTCTCGTTTTATGCTTGAACGCACGTGGACATTGGGAAGCGTGTGCATTAGGTGGCTCCTTCATTATTTCGCGTGTCCCGCTTTTGCAAAAACCGCTAAAACAATGTCTGCTAATCCGCTGACACAATGTGATTTACTCCGTCTGTGACAGTGCTTTTTTTGCGTAGAATTTAGCATGCAATATTCAAGAAGTAGGCTATATGAATCACACGTTACGTGTCGTTGCCGTATGACCTGTAGAAATTGGACAAGAGACCTTGGCAATTGAATGAAAACTGTTTTTATGTGCGAAAACTCAACTAGTTTTAATCAGTACTTTGAACGCACTAGGTGTCAAAATGGTCGCAGGGGAATTAGTTAGAATTTTCATTACAGCACTACGTTGTACATGAAGGAAATTCCACGTCGGAGTTGAATACCGTCTATGCTGAAACCGCATTTTATTACCATGGAGGGAATTGAAGCTTGGATGGGTCTAATACAGACCTCGCGGTTGGAGTCTGCTTCATGTAGATATACAAAATATCACTGATGGATATAAGGAAGTGGAGATATGATTGACTTATTACATTACGCTAGAGGCTAATTACCCAACTGTGCATTTTTAAGGATATATTTGTTGCGTTGAGGTATTGTCTTTCCTTCTTTGCTTGATTTTTTCATTAAAGTATTTTACTATTTGAATGTGGCGTCGCCGACACAGTAAAAGTATTAATATATTAGTACATTTTTAAAAGTATATTCATGTGTTGAAAATTTCTTTCGTACTTCAATTATTTCATGAGTAGCTTTGTTCAAATATGTTCATAGAGTATCTGTCATTGGACTTACCAATGAATCGTAGTATCTGTTAATTTTATACTCCAGTTCAAAAATTCCCAACACTCAATGGCCTTGTATATTAACTCCAAACGGGAAATGAACTGCTCATATTACAATTTCAAAATTATAATCGCTGTAAAAAAGAATTACAGGTATATGAATGATGCGGCAGCAGAGCTATATTTTTTACGTTTTGTTTTGTAATATGAACATAAATGATCCCCTGCAAGCTGTGGTTCTGCGTTATTCTCTAATGCTAATATAATATCATTCTCCATTAGTTCGGAAAATTCTGACGCAAAATCTTGCATCTCAACTACATTTGATTCCCCTGAGTTGCTTAACACTTCCATATTTTTGTTCCCTATTTTAAGATTTTAAAACTCTACAAACTCGGTCTGATTTTTGTTCTGAAGGCGAATATACATAAGCATTAAAAGGGTACTATTTTGTATGTTTATGTGTATAAGTTGTAAGTCGAATTAAATTGAAAATCGATCTTTGCACGCTTAAGAAATGTGTTTAGTATTTACAGTTCTTGTTTCCTTCGTATTCACTTCACGTTCTTCAAATGTTATGTTCCAAGGTAAGTTGCAAATTCGTTATACAAAATACACATGAAACACTCCACACTTCATTACAACTAAAATACTTCAGAATTATCATAAGTAATATCACGAGAAGTGCTGTTCTAGCCGGTAAATTCACGACTCGCGTAGCGAGGAGTGAATTTACCGGCTAGAACAGCACTTCGAGTGATATTTAGTGTGACTATTTCACGAATAAACACATTACATGATTTGAAAGGATAATTTAAATCACAGGAATTACGAAATAGGGAAATATTACTTAAAATTACAACCGAAAAATGAAAACCTTTCATTCAGCTCCGACTTATCACTGCCTCCTGGAATAACTTAAAATCAAGTAACATTTGAATAACAGTTTAATGCAGGAAATGATTTCAAATATGTTTCAATTTTATGGTAATAAAACTTCGTCGAAAAAAGTAATAACAAGGCTACTTAAAAGAACATTTATTACAAGCACAATCATTAAAGTTGTAGGAAGTTGTTTTCCAAGTCTTGCCCTTCCGTGGAAGTGTTTGATATGGAAGATGTACAAGATGAATAAGCAGCGGAATTCGTCGATTCGAATGGATTGAACACACGTGTGCACTCATTAAAGTATTTTCCTGAATAATTTTTGATGTAACGTTCCACATTGTTTTGACAGCATATTCTTTGAACTCTTCACCATCTAATCTTCGTATATTAATTACCTAAAATATGTGTAAATTCCTCATTTGTAGTTTGTGCTGTCCATTTGTATTTTCTTTCTTCACAAAATTCTTGAAATTGCTTCCACACGCTTTCTTTTTCCTTTCGCTGTTTTTCGGCACTGAATTTTTAATATTATATTGTTTCAGAGTTTTAAACATAACCAACGACACATTATATTGATGCACACAAGCTATTTTGGAGGTAAAACAATTGCTATCGTTATCTTAAAAAGGTAAACAAAGGTTTTACAGCAATAAAAAAAGGTAAACAAACTGATGGCGATAAACATCTGGGATTGGTTTAATTTGAATATATCTTTGCTTACCATTGGCTACTTACGACGCGGACAGACATGAGTGAAATAGTCCACACAATCTGCCGGGCGATATTCATTTAGTTTTTTTCTCGTTTGTCAAAAATCATTGTTGCCATCCTCGTTGAACAAAATTATGGTGTCGTGGACTGAAAATAACCACGGAATAATGGGGTTTAATCAACGTCACCTCCACAAATCTATTTAGGTGGCGTTGGTTTAATTCCCGTCATACTAACAGGGATCGTAGATCCAAAACACGAAAAAACAGGTTTTTGACTTTTTTTTTGGAATCTAATGACTGGATTGAAAAACAAATTATCAGTTCCCCAACAGGGGGCCGAGACGCGTTCAATGATACCTCATATGTCTCGATTGGTGCATGGGAAGTGGTCTAGCCGTGAGACACGGAAATCTCCAACACGCGCGGTATAGGAGTTTACTCAAATACTATATATGGATTTTAGCTACGAGATACACCGAACACGACGCATTTAAGAACAATAACGTTAAATTATACTGAAGGCAGTTGAATGTTTCTTGTGTGAAAAGCAGAGAAACACCAGCATGTGTAACTTCGTATTTCATTTTCAGCGTTGTTATGCCTACTAAACAATACATGATCAATTTCCTCACCTCTTTCGATTATGGTGATTTCTTGCTTTAGTTGATGTACTCGTGGAACCAAATTGATATCCTTTCAGCCCAACATTCTTTTTCAAACTTTTCCTGATATTCATAAATATGGACTTACTTATTGGAACAGTTGAACTTTAACAAATGAAATGTGTTTTGTAAAAGCAATGCAACATTAAATAAATAAACTTATTGGATATATATATATATATATATATATATATATATATATATATATATATATATATATATATATATATATATATTCAAATAGAATATTACAAGCATCAGAAGTGTATAGACCAAAATTGACTGAGAAAAGTTCGAAGGAGAATAAAATAGTGAAAATTGTTCCTTAGCAGATCTGTATATGGCTTCTTTGGTCCGTCCGTCCGTCCGTCCGTCCGTCCGTCCGTCCGTCCGTCCGTCCGTCCGTCCGTCCGTCCGTCCGTCCGTCCGTCCGTCCGTCCGTCCGTCCGTCCGTCCGTCCGTCCGTCCGTCCGTCCGTCCGTCCGTCCGTCCGTCCGTCCGTCCGTCCGTCCGTCCGTCCGTCCGTCCGTCCGTCCGTCCGTCCGTCCGTCCGTCCGTCCGTCCGTCCGTCCGTCCGTCCGTCCGTCCGTCCGTCCGTCCGTCCGTCCGTCCGTCCGTCCGTCCGTCCGTCCGTCCGTCCGTCCGTCCGTCCGTCCGTCCGTCCGTCCGTCCGTCCGTCCGTCCGTCCGTCCGTCCGTCCGTCCGTCCGTCCGTCCGTCCGTCCGTCCGTCCGTCCGTCCGTCCGTCCGTCCGTCCGTCCGTCCGTCCGTCCGTCCGTCCGTCCGTCCGTCCGTCCGTCCGTCCGTCCGTCCGTCCGTCCGTCCGTCCGTCCGTCCGTCCGTCCGTCCGTCCGTCCGTCCGTCCGTCCGTCCGTCCGTCCGTCCGTCCGTCCGTCCGTCCGTCCGTCCGTCCGTCCGTCCGTCCGTCCGTCCGTCCGTCCGTCCGTCCGTCCGTCCGTCCGTCCGTCCGTCCGTCCGTCCGTCCGTCCGTCCGTCCGTCCGTCCGTCCGTCCGTCCGTCCGTCCGTCCGTCCGTCCGTCCGTCCGTCCGTCCGTCCGTCCGTCCGTCCGTCCGTCCGTCCGTCCGTCCGTCCGTCCGTCCGTCCGTCCGTCCGTCCGTCCGTCCGTCCGTCCGTCCGTCCGTCCGTCCGTCCGTCCGTCCGTCCGTCCGTCCGTCCGTCCGTCCGTCCGTCCGTCCGTCCGTCCGTCCGTCCGTCCGTCCGTCCGTCCGTCCGTCCGTCCGTCCGTCCGTCCGTCCGTCCGTCCGTCCGTCCGTCCGTCCGTCCGTCCGTCCGTCCGTCCGTCCGTCCGTCCGTCCGTCCGTCCGTCCGTCCGTCCGTCCGTCCGTCCGTCCGTCCGTCCGTCCGTCCGTCCGTCCGTCCGTCCGTCCGTCCGTCCGTCCGTCCGTCCGTCCGTCCGTCCGTCCGTCCGTCCGTCCGTCCGTCCGTCCGTCCGTCCGTCCGTCCGTCCGTCCGTCCGTCCGTCCGTCCGTCCGTCCGTCCGTCCGTCCGTCCGTCCGTCCGTCCGTCCGTCCGTCCGTCCGTCCGTCCGTCCGTCCGTCCGTCCGTCCGTCCGTCCGTCCGTCCGTCCGTCCGTCCGTCCGTCCGTCCGTCCGTCCGTCCGTCCGTCCGTCCGTCCGTCCGTCCGTCCGTCCGTCCGTCCGTCCGTCCGTCCGTCCGTCCGTCCGTCCGTCCGTCCGTCCGTCCGTCCGTCCGTCCGTCCGTCCGTCCGTCCGTCCGTCCGTCCGTCCGTCCGTCCGTCCGTCCGTCCGTCCGTCCGTCCGTCCGTCCGTCCGTCCGTCCGTCCGTCCGTCCGTCCGTCCGTCCGTCCGTCCGTCCGTCCGTCCGTCCGTCCGTCCGTCCGTCCGTCCGTCCGTCCGTCCGTCCGTCCGTCCGTCCGTCCGTCCGTCCGTCCGTCCGTCCGTCCGTCCGTCCGTCCGTCCGTCCGTCCGTCCGTCCGTCCGTCCGTCCGTCCGTCCGTCCGTCCGTCCGTCCGTCCGTCCGTCCGTCCGTCCGTCCGTCCGTCCGTCCGTCCGTCCGTCCGTCCGTCCGTCCGTCCGTCCGTCCGTCCGTCCGTCCGTCCGTCCGTCCGTCCGTCCGTCCGTCCGTCCGTCCGTCCGTCCGTCCGTCCGTCCGTCCGTCCGTCCGTCCGTCCGTCCGTCCGTCCGTCCGTCCGTCCGTCCGTCCGTCCGTCCGTCCGTCCGTCCGTCCGTCCGTCCGTCCGTCCGTCCGTCCGTCCGTCCGTCCGTCCGTCCGTCCGTCCGTCCGTCCGTCCGTCCGTCCGTCCGTCCGTCCGTCCGTCCGTCCGTCCGTCCGTCCGTCCGTCCGTCCGTCCGTCCGTCCGTCCGTCCGTCCGTCCGTCCGTCCGTCCGTCCGTCCGTCCGTCCGTCCGTCCGTCCGTCCGTCCGTCCGTCCGTCCGTCCGTCCGTCCGTCCGTCCGTCCGTCCGTCCGTCCGTCCGTCCGTCCGTCCGTCCGTCCGTCCGTCCGTCCGTCCGTCCGTCCGTCCGTCCGTCCGTCCGTCCGTCCGTCCGTCCGTCCGTCCGTCCGTCCGTCCGTCCGTCCGTCCGTCCGTCCGTCCGTCCGTCCGTCCGTCCGTCCGTCCGTCCGTCCGTCCGTCCGTCCGTCCGTCCGTCCGTCCGTCCGTCCGTCCGTCCGTCCGTCCGTCCGTCCGTCCGTCCGTCCGTCCGTCCGTCCGTCCGTCCGTCCGTCCGTCCGTCCGTCCGTCCGTCCGTCCGTCCGTCCGTCCGTCCGTCCGTCCGTCCGTCCGTCCGTCCGTCCGTCCGTCCGTCCGTCCGTCCGTCCGTCCGTCCGTCCGTCCGTCCGTCCGTCCGTCCGTCCGTCCGTCCGTCCGTCCGTCCGTCCGTCCGTCCGTCCGTCCGTCCGTCCGTCCGTCCGTCCGTCCGTCCGTCCGTCCGTCCGTCAGTCAGTCAGTCAGGCAGGCAGTCAGGCAGTCAGGCAGTCAGTCAGGCAGCCAGTCAGCCAGTCAGCCAGCCAGCCAGCCAGTCTGTCTGTCTGTCTGTCGGTCTGTCTGTCGGTCTGTCGGTCTGTCGGTCTGTCGGTCGGTCGGTCGGTCGGTCGGTCGGTCGGTCGGTCGGTCGGTCGGTCGGTCCACAGTAGTATGTGAATCTAAGTTTGCAACTGAAACTTTGTATATCAGAAGGGTCTAGCTTCGAGTCCTGATAGAAACGGGTATTGGATGTCAGCTGAGTAACAGTGTCCAGACCTGTCTCTGAATTCTAGAGACTTCTGATCTTATCAGTTCTTTCGTGGTTTCCTCGATAAATTCCAAGCGGATGCCTGAAGAGTACCCTTAACAACTGATCTCCCGTTCGTATTTTCCTCTTCCCTCTCGATCACGAAATACTGGCGGTAATTCGGGTACCCTATTGGAATACAGCGTCGTTAAAAGAAAAAGGAAATAAGTGATTTAGTATTTTTGAGTGACTCGATAAAATACCTCCATTTTATTTTACAGTTCACTATTTCAAAATATTTTTAGAATCTAACGTTGGAAAACTATTAACAAATGCAGAAGTTAGGTTTGATCCAATTTATAATTTTTTCAAACCTTTCTGAACAACGGGCCACCATACCAAAGAAGTTGACATTTTTTATCCTATTTCACACTAATAAATTAAAACTAAATCAAATTCTTTTCCCCTGTCAATGTTCTCTTGTCCTCATTGTCAGTTCCCGGCGTCTGGTAATGTCGGACATCGCCACTAGATGGCGCAGCAACCATTGCGTTCCCGTAGTGGTAGCGCTCACGATCTCTGGCGGTGGCCAAGGTAATTATTTAACAAGACTCGCGGTAAGCTGATGTCTGATGCTAGTTCCCTTGTTCTCTGTGCAGTCCAGAGATTCACGATAAATGTATTGGAAAGATAATCTAATCGCAACTTCTCCTCTCTGCTATTACACTAATGCATTTGTTATTTTAGTGGTGCGAAAATGTACAGAAAATATTTCCCTCGTTTTTTAAATTTTACATTCTAAAATACGTAAAGAGTTTTTTACGAACAAGTTCAAAATTCCATATTTTGCGATATTTCACCAAGTTATTCCCTACAAATGGCGCTGTCTGCTGAGATATTTCCTTCCGGCAAGAGTCAAACATATTGAAGGATATCAGGCAGGAAAAATCATGACTGCTTTACTATGCACGTCTACGTTATGAAATATCATAAATTTGCATTAGTTGGTTCTTGTATGAAATCTTTAAAGTATTTTTCTTACTTCTGATAAACATTGCAGTTCCCACCACGCATATTCCCCCTGAGAATGATTTAAAAATATAAACCCATGTAGTTGTACTTCTTGTTCAATGTCATATCCAAACGATACGTTTTTTCTTCATATAAAAATATACCAGAAGCTACTCTCTCGGCAAATAAGCATAAAACAATATTAACCATAAAACAAATTAATATATTTTAATGCGCAAACAAGGAGCAAACAAATGACTCAAGAAAACATAAAATATGATTTCGTGTTACTATAGTGATATCAGCCCAGGTCTGCAGCAGCAAACATTCTCCTGGATAAAACTACAGAAAATGGTTTTCCAATAAGTAGAATGTATACTATTTAAGAATAACGAAGAAAATACGCTCGTATCACACTATGATAAATTAAGTACTCTAACACAAGCAGTCTTTACGAATACTTCAATATCATAGTGTCACACGTTCATTCTACATAAACACGAAAATCAAAAAAGATGTTCTAGTTTTGAGTATCGTGATTCATTCTAGAAATAGTTAATGATTGTTGGTAACTTAATCAAATTGTTAGTTTACCAAATTTCCAACTCAGGGTTTACTAAGGTTGAATATTGACGAGCATTACACAAAATTGAACCAGCATATGGTACCAAGAACACCAGCAACCACATCACCACTCTCTGACTGCAATCTTAAACATGGATTCTGTATTATCGCATGAATAACTTAACACAGCTTTCTCAAGAGTAAAAGCCTTTTCTAATATCGTTGTGACTCTCAAGGAAAGCGAAAACAATCTGTCAAGGAAGATTGTATAATTACTTCAAATGTTTATAAGGAAGTGTTATGGGAACTAGGGAAAGATAGGATAAGAGCAGCCGGCCTGTTCCTGGATACCAAAAAAACTGTTAAAAAAAGAAAATATATCTGATAATCGTATACAGTAGAACTGAGTAAGCGCTACTACAGACAGAATTCACAATGAATATCCCAAAATGAAGAAATAAAATAATGTTAGAAACTTATTTCAAGCGATTGGATATAGGTTTTGGTCATGTTTTTATTTTATCACCGTCCTCGTTGTTCTAATATCCAAATATGGAAGAGTAGCTGCTTCTATTCTCTCGTAAATTTCGAAATTACTTGCATGTTCGGATCACATTCGAATGCCAGTTCCATCAGAGCTTGTTGATTTTAGAATGCCATTAACACTTTTGACATTGAAAGTACTCCAGGACGCAGTTTCGCTTCTGTTACAGTATCACCGTCGAGGAGGTTTTCCCGAAACTCCTCTACAATGAGCTCATTGTAATGAGAGTTGCACAGATCCTGAATGGATTTTCTGTTCATTTGTCCAAAACGCTTACCTCCAATTGATGCAACTGAATTGAATTATTTTAAAATTTGTATTATTCTATAAATGTGAATTGACATTTCATCTTTGAATATTTTGCAGAAAGTGATACTTCGAGCTCCGAGATCTGCCGAGTTCGTTTCCCAGATGACGCTGATAAAGGACATAAAATGTGCTCGCTTTCAAAAAAGTACGACCAAAGACGCACTCGCGAATGATGAAGTCGCGAATGTTAAAACCGGTAGCATTTCTCTAATCGCGAATGTTCGGAACTCGCGAATAGCGAATTCGCGGATGTCGAGGGATTAGTCTAAAATCCTGTCACATCCTTCCACCTTAGGACCTCCCGATCAGAAGCACTGCAGTCACATCAGTTGATGCCCTGAGTCACCCAAGTCGGTTTAAATCCTCTTGAAGACTCGGCAATCAGCAAGGAGATTCTCCTGAGGCAAAACAAGTTGTTCGTGCTCTGCATCTAATCATCCTCAACTTCCTAATGAAGTAATCAGCAACGGTAACTCAGCGAAGTTTTCCGCCGCTCATAGGAACCACAGACGGACGACGTGGAATATTGGAGGAGAGGTCGCCCTGAGGTGGAGGGAAGGAGAAAGGTAAGCGGCCGAAGAGTCTGAAAATTCACGAGCTGAAATTTTCTCGTTTTTTGCGACGTGTGTGTGTGTGCAATTTACAATTCACCTCTAGCCACAGGCCCACGTAAATTATATAAAGCGAGAGAAAATTTAAGCGCGCATCCAGGTACAAATAATGAAAATACGACAAACCTCGTATGTGGTGGTCCGTTTTCGACCTGATAAGAGCAGTTAACTTAAATAAAAGAAGCAGATAGCTTGAAATACTGTTGTCCTAAATTTCGCGCCCCGACATGCAAAAGCGTAACCCTATGTAGTTAATACACAACTTATCTTCCTTCATATGCTTCAAGTTGTCACGTAAGGGAAAGAAAATGAATGTTGTGAAAATCAAAAGATTTTTTTAATAAAATAATGAACAATTCTCTTGGTTTCATTTCTAAATTTATTACAGCTTTGGCAAGGTAACGAAACATAAAGTTACACGAAATTGTGAACAGTCATTAAAATCAGTTCTCAATTACTGCATTGAAACTAATAGTTTTATCTGACAATCTTCCTTGTTTTCAATTGACTACTAATTGGAGATGTATCTATCACATGCTTTTGTATATTGTACTAAATTCCTTCTGAAAACGAAGGTGATACCTCTAAGTATAATAAGGTAGTAATATAAAGGTAAATATGTAAATAAGTAAGGAAATAAGCATACAAGTAATTATGTGTCAGGTAACGAAGGTGACATGTCTAAATATTAGTAACCTCTTCCCCCACCATATCAGACTGTAACCTCGTATAAACGTAATAAATACCTACTTTTAATCGTGAAGTAAAGAATTTCAATCACAGAACGACACATGTTTCTTGATGATGTTTTTCCTAATAGTGATACCCAACACTTTTTAATAATTATATCACAGGTATTGTAAAAATCTAAAATACCGGAAACAGTTGTTTCAAAAACTTCACTTTCATTTCTTCAACATTTTGAGAATGTGAGTCTTATTTACATTTTACAAACATTGCAGTGAAAAACAAATTTAAATCGAAGACTTTCAATTTTAATTTATTATCTTTTGATGGTCTCAAAGAAAACACTGTCAGATTTATATTTTCTTTCATTGTCCACAAAGATAGTATTAATGAGAAAGCTTCAGGATGTTAAAGTTATTAAATGACTCAAGTCCATACAGTTTGCTATTAATGATCAGCTATTAATGTTGAAAATTCTGATCTTGTTGTGTAAGCGAGGATCTTTAATTTAATCCTGATTTGTTGAAATTGTAACTCGTTGCACATTTTCGAATGTTCGAAACCTCTTTTTAGTGTGATCAATATATTTCGTTCTTTAGTAATTCCAAGTAAATCGACTAGAAGAGTACCTAGTGTCTATTTTCTTGTGTTCCTTTCTTTCATGTAGATTCTGTAATAGTTTTCTTCATTTCTTGTTTAGGTATTTAGTATCATCATATTCGAATAATCATAATTTTCCTTGTAAGCCTTTGCAATAAGGAAATTTTAAAAGTATAACAATAAAAAATTAACATTGTAGTCTAAAATTATGTTGAAAATATGACAAAAAGATTGTCTACTTTTTCGGATCCTTCCTAAATGTTACTTTTTTAAAACTCAGCACACACATGTTACCACAATGGATTCATATAGTAATATTTCATAGTGGACTGAAATGAATGACGAGCCTCTGAATGAAGAAAATAATGTCGCCAAAATAATATGAAAGAGTAATGAACCTACTAATAAATACTATTATAGTAATATATTACTATTATATTACATGATATTATTATTGTGATAGTTCATCCATTCAAATATAATAACGTGAGGAAAATAAGAAAGCGATAATTTGTTCGTAGAAATGCGGTTGCCCCCTTGGGGAATGTCATTGTTGCACGTGCGTCCGTTCGAGCCCCTAGAAACTGACTACTGCGAAGTCGAGTGACCTAAATCCTTGCAACCAATAGGGAAACTCGAGGCACGTACAAAATGAAAACAGTAGAATCATTGAGTAGATAGGAATTAGGGCGGAGTAAAAGGGGGGGGGAAGACGGCTTCGTGGTGTTAGGACCGAAGACAAAAAGAGAGAACCGAACAGACCGTGATAAAGTTAAGATCTAGAGAGGAGAAAAGATCAGGCCGCGGAAAAGGTAAGATCGCGAGAGGCAAAACATAACACCCCGCGACAAAGTGAGATCAGGACGAGTGTATTGCTCACTGATTTAAGCAGCAGTGTAATTCACTGTCACAGATTATCGCGGCAGTAATTACTACGCGAATAAGTCACGCGAGGAGGAACAACATTAGGCATAATACAAATACAAATTTCGCGGGACTGCCGACGGCGCTGAGGACAGTTCCTGACCAGAGAGCGGCGATCTTGTGTGAGCGGACCGGCCATTGATGCGGTTAACAACAAGGGACGACTGAGAGGGCAGCGCTCTCCATTCACCCTCCGTGCTGTCGGGGACGAGACCTCCAGGTTTGCGGCGGCGGTGGAGTAGCGGTTAGGGTAACGGACTGCTATACCCAAGTTGGCGGGTTCAAATCCGATCGAAGCCGTGGATTTTTTAGGGGCGAAAAAACCGCTACGCCTTCCTTCGGAGGGGAAGTAAAGCCGGCTGTCCCATGTTAATAGATTTACTTGCATGTAAAAGATCCTCAAGCCTAAATGAAGCCTCTGAGCTAAATTCAAATCGCCTCTTTCGTCGTCCGAGATAATACCTTCTTTCTCCGCTAGTTGGTGAAAGGAGCGTAGCGAAATTTGCGTGGTCAGACGGAAGAGCAGGCCTCATGGCCTGAGTCTCGCCACGTAAAATAAGGCATCAATTCAATTCAATTCAGGTACTTTCGGCCTGTCATCAGTGGAGGAAGGTGGATGGTATGTTTTCTCAAAGACATTCTTTTTAAAACTACCCTGACGAGAGTCATGGAAAAAAGAAGAGCAGAAATTGTAAATGTAGATTATAGCAGTAGTTCTTGTAAATAATGCGTATTTCAACTTTCGGCTCAACCATGTATCAAAATTCAATTTCATGGAGGTAAACGACCTTTTATCAGTCTGAATCACCTTTTTATTTTAGTTATTACAACCTTTTTAAATCCAGTCAAGTGACACCTAGCATGTATGAATTAAATAGATACCATTCAAACAAATAAAAGAAATCAGAGCATGCTTGCCATAGAAAGAGCGGCTGAGCAACCCTCGAATTGGCAACACCAATAGTAGAAGTAGAATGTCGGAGTAGAATGTCGAAGCGGAGGGAACGGATCCACACACCCGGTGGCGGCTGATTGGCCGACTCACAACCAGACTAGGCTCCCCACCACATTATATATTATTAATTATTATTATTATTATTATTATATAATATCTCTACATATTAGTATTGTAATATTATATATAACATTAATAAATGCTGTTAATAAAAAATAGCTATAAGGCAATGGCATTTTTTTAATAACGAAAACCAACTCTGAGTGTGAGAAGAAAGGACAAGGTTATACCATAAGGCAGGGCTCCTCAAGCCGTGCAAATCGGCAGCGAGGAGCGGTGTTGTCAGCCGAGAGCGGGACACCGGAACCCGAGCGTTGCGCGCCTGGCGATAACCTCTGACACAGTGTCCCGGTAATTCCAGTCGCGGAAACATGGAAGTCGACGCGAGCACTTCACAGACCAGAGCATCTACACTGACAATTTTCAATACAGTATGGGAAGAAAAGCATCTTTTCGCCGACTACGCCAGTTAAGCCAAATGTTTAGTTTACATAAAGGGTTCAATCACGTGAAGAAGTTTAATTTGCAGCGACATTATACATTTAATCTTGCTGATGAAAATGACAAATACGCTCAAGAAGAACAAAAGGAAGTTTTCAGTGTTCTGAAAAACAACGCCTCACTAGAAGTAAGTTTTGGATGAATTTTGATGTTCTTTTGTGGTTCTTTTGATGTTCTTTTGTGTTCTGATGTGGTTTTGACAGTAAAATAACACAATACGAAAGAATTTAATTTTATTGCATACCGATACTACAACGGGAGCATTTAGGAAAAGAACTTCCCACAAAACCGTTTTCCAAAACTGCATCGGAATGCTGCTCGATTGTTATGTATGTTTGTATCAACATTCAACTGTGAGCAATTTTTTGCCTCTGAAAATTTGTAAATCTCGAATGAGAAGTACAATTACAGACCACAATCTGAAATGCATGTTACGGCTCAATAGCACCACGTCATCTCTTCCGAATATAGAAAGTATATTGCGAGAAAAAAAGCACTTAAAAGGTGTAATTAGAGTATTTGATTTTGCAAATTAAAAAATCAACTTCATTTTTTAATTTTAATTTCCTTTACTTTTTGTATTTTTATTACTAGTTTATTTAATAACATTTTTTGTGCAACCTTTATAATACTTTTCATATTCAGCAGCATTATAAACTGTGTAATGTCACCGCTATTAAATTTCTTTATGTTATTGAGGACTGTTTTTGCAGCTAAATATT
>JAHLJT010009436.1:225366488-225383469 GCA_031308135.1 Acheta domesticus
GTCAATTTCGAGAGAGATCCGAACAGTGGAGAGCAAATGCGGATATCCCGACTCAAGTCACAGAACGAGTGCATAGGAGGAAGAAGACACAAGAACGATTCAGCATCGCATCAAGAAGGAGAAATAAAGGAAACATCCGAATTAGCGAAAAAAAAGTATCATCCTTGCAGTCCGTGTGGAACTAATTAAAGAATGTCGGATAAATGCCAATCATCACGGGTGGACTACAACGTTCACGCCCCCAAAGTCCACTAAAGTTTTCGGGGATGGTCAAGTAAACCCTGTGGCATTCATGCGAGCAGCAGAACGACATCTAGCCGTGATCACACATCGGAAAGATGCAAGGTCCAATTTCTATACCTGATGCTTGATGGAAATGCACGAACGTTCGCTTCAAAATTCGATGCTTTTCCCCCGGACATGAAGGAATTTCAAGACCGTTTTACGAGCGGTACTGGAACGACGAGATTCAATGAATGTAAAGTTAAATCTGATGAATGGGTATTATAACCAGTTCGATGGAACCATGCGGGAATACGCAAACGCAACGCGTTGGAGATTGTAAAACACTACGCCCTCCAATGAACTGATCAAGAAATCATATGTCTATTGACGCGCCAGTTTCCTGTGTCGATCCAAAAACAATTTACGAAGTGCGAAACCACACCAATCTAGAAAGTTTCATGAACGCACTAGGAGGGTATGACCTAACTTTTGCTAATGCCCCGAAGAACAAGAGGGAAGGAAATGTGAACACCCTGAGCATGGAGCCAGCCAGTAGACAAGGGAACGGTGGTGGAGCAGACAACCAGTGGATACGACATGAGACAGGAAGTCGGGGGCAATCGGAACAGAATAATCAAAGACCCAATGGAGAGGACAAGACCCAAACCGTCGAGAAGAAGAGAGAGGGAACGAACCAAGGACGCCCAATCAATCAGCACGGCCTGGCCCAAGTGGAGGACAGGGAACATCTTTAAACAGATAGAGTCCGTGATGACAGGCGACCCCATTACGGACACAAGGAAGGAAGAACTGAATGTGGTCCCTATCAACACGATTCGGTCGGTATCTTATGACTCACAACCGTGGCAGAGGAAGAAAAGTTCGGAAGTTCGCATGAGAAAATGTCCCACGATCAAATAGAATGTGAGGGGGTGGTAACAGAAGCACTGGTCGACACTGTTTGTACTACAACAGTGGTATCAAAAGAATTTTATAATGAATTAATTGCGAAAGGAAAGCAAGTAATGTGCTTGCCCATGAATAGGGCATTCGTGATAGGAGCAACTCAAAAGAAGTCAAGCCCTATTACGAAACAAATCATGTTTAAAGTTGAAATCGGCGACCAGGCGTACGAGATAGTAGCTCTAGTCGTGAAGAATTTATTATATCCAACGATCACAGGGACAGACTTTTTATCTGAACAACGGGCGATTATTGACCTCGACCGCAAAGTGATAGAACTAGGATACCAAAGAATCGAGATGGATATGGGGAAGGAAGAGGAATTTTGAAGCATGTACGGGCGTATTATCGGAAGAGGGAATAGAAGAAAAACTACGACAACAAGTCAACCAGGCAGAAGCACTGGAAGATCAGCAGAGATCCAGACTGTTAGAAATATTAATAGAAAACAAGAAAGTATTTCAGAAGAATCGAGAGCCAATCAAGGGGTTTGAACTCCGTATTCAACTTACGGACTACACTTCATTCAAGCAACGGAATTACCCAATACCAGTCGCACTGAGACAACAAGTAGCGGAGTTATTAGCATCTATGGTGAACGATGGTATCATTAAGAAAGAAAAAACATCGTACACGAATCCTATGGTAATCGTGAAAAAGAAGGACGGAGGATTACGGTTATGTTTAGACGCTCGGAGACTAAATGCAGTGACACTACCATTTAGGGATGCACCACCATCAGTAGAAGAAGCACTACAGAGATTTGGGGGAAGCATCATTTTCTCGAGCACCGACTTCAGCAAGGCCTACTGGCAGATGAAGGTGGCCGAAGAAGACCAGAAATATACTGGATTTTCATTTGAAGGGATATGCTACGTATTTTGTAGAGTACCGTTTGGGTTACGAAACAGCGGAGCAGCACTGATTCGATGTGTAGACCAGATTATACAAGGAAGGGATGCCGAACCGAGTAACGACATATGTGGACGATATTGTCGTGCAGGCAGGATCCATCGATCAACATTTTCAAGATTTGCAAGAACTGTTCCAGATTTTACAAGAAAATAATTTGGTGCTCAATTTGAAGAAGTCAACGTGGTTCACTAAAAAGATTGAGTTTCTCGGATATGTCATATCAACTGAGGGGATCAGCATGAAACCAGAGACCCATGTTGTGGAGGGAGAGTCATCGCACCCCAAGTGTCAAGTTAGTAAAACCAATGTAAATCCTTGAATTTTTCGGAGAAAAATCCAAATAAAAGGGGGGGAGGGGGGTAATGAAACGCACCGCGCCTCTAAATAGAAACGCGATACATTTCAAATTAAACAACCAGAGAACATACAAACGGCGCGAGCATAACTAGGCAGCATGGCAACACGGAGGGGAAGGGGGGCGTCACGTGGAGCGTGAGACACGAGGGGAGGACAGCGAGAAGTCGGTTGAGAAGGAGAGACGAGCGGAGGCCACGCTAGCGGACGGAGGTGGTGCGCGAGCGGTGCGAGTTATTTGGGGAAAAGTACCCCTAAGTGCTGAATAACTTAATAGACTTGCATAGTATTACATTTCGGACCGTTAAAGAAGTGTGATGCAGACCGAACAGCATTGGGAAGTCAACGGATAGAGTGTATGGTAAACCGAAGAGTGTGAAACCCGCCTGTAGCGTGAGCACATGCATCGCGAACGTAGGTTTTGGAGAAAGATAGAATGTGCAGTGCACAAGACAGTGACTGAACCAGTGATCATTTGTGAGACCGATCAAGCAGTGTCTGACGGGTTTTCAGTGTATAGGAACTTGCCATAATGAAACTATATGATGACGCGTGAGGAGAACAGGAACACGTGGGTATAGGTTACCGATATTTCACCGGTGATTCAGAGAGTAATATAGTGTAACGTGTTTAGCATAATCAGTTACAACCCAAATCTGGAGTTCAGACTGTCAGGACAAGCATAAGTTAATTAGATGCACTAGTGTAGAAGATACGCGTGGAGCAGCGTGAGGGGCGAACACTTGCCTACTCATCTCCGGCTGGGGGCCGAACGGCTCCGGGACCACGCGACGGGAGCCGAAGCCGCCGCCACCATCGGCGCCGGGCCCCAACGAAGCGACGTGACTCAGGTGGTAACAGGTATGATGCTAGCATTGAAGGTATTAAGTTTTGGTACCAAAACATAGTAATCATTGCATAGGGGATCAGTGTTCGAAAGTGTAATAGTGATATTAGATGAATAAACATCAAACTGTTGTTGTATAATAAACTGTACGTATTTATTGTACCCCGAACATTCCAGGGTCCACATTCGCGAAAAAGATCCCGAGCCCTGCCTGAAACAAACAAATTTATTGTACCGTGCCACTTCACGGGTAAGTCACGATTGACCCGAGCAGTCGGTACGTCACAATATATATATATATATATATATATATATATATATATATATATATATATATATATATACAAATAGAATATTACCAGCATCAGAAGTGTATAGACCAAAATTGACTGAGAAAAGTTCGAAGGAGAATAAAATAGTGAAAATTGTTCCTTAGCAGATCTGTATATGGCTTCTTTGGACGGACGGACGGACGGACGGACGGACGGTCGGTCGGTCGGTCGGTCGGTCGGTCGGTCGGTCGGTCGGTCGGTCGGTCGGTCGGTCGGTCGGTCGGTCGGTCGGTCGGTCGGTCGGTCGGTCGGTCGGTCGGTCGGTCGGTCGGTCGGTCGGTCGGTCGGTCCACAGTAGTATGTGAATCTAAGTTTGCAACTGAAACTTTGTATATCAGAAGGGTTTAGCTTCGAGTCCTGATAGAAACGGGTATTGGATGTCAGCTGAGTAACAGTGTCCAGACCTGTCTCTGAATTCTAGAGACTTCTGATCTTATCAGTTCTTTTCGTGGTTTCCTTGATAAATTCCAAGCGGATGCCTGAAGAGTACCCTTAACAACTGATCTCCCGTTCGTATTTTCCTCTTCCCTCTCGATCACGAAATACTGGCGGTAATTCGGTACCCTATTGGAATACAGCGTCGTTAAAAGAAAAAGGAAATAAGTGATTTAGTATTTTAGAGTGACTCGATAAAATACCTCCATTTATTTTACAGATCACTATTTCAAAATATTTCTAGAATCTAACGTTGGAAAACTATTAACAAATGCAGAAGTTAGGTTTGATCAAATACTATAAAGACAATACAGGACACTTCGCGATATATCGAGAAACATCCATCTGGTGGCAGAACTTGGTAATAACTCATACACCCTAACCTCAATGCTTTGTGGTGTTTGTTGTCTGCTTGATTTCTTTTCATTTAATTGTCTTTCTGGTCGATTTCTGGAAACATATTTTACAATACTGTTCTTTACATCATTCTACGTATGGCAGGAAACAATTCTGTAGTTTTTGGCTTTATTATAAAATACAGCAGAACTCGCGTTCGTTCTTCACATTTCCTCATGATAAAAACAGGTAAAAAATTGAAAGAATCTTGAACATGAATGAAGCTAGTTTAATACAATTTGACTTCTCTTTGTAATAAAATGCATGAAATACTATAACATTACTTAATTGGGAGACTACTTGCACATTGCCATTCCCAATGCCATGCGTAACGAACATTGCAGAAATGGATAAAACTGAAGATATTCCTACAAGTTTCGTACAGGAAAATGCTGAGTCCTATGTATGTGGCTGGTTGTGTAGTACCGTGCCATATGATGGTTGTCGAAATGCCTAACAGAATTTGGATGAAAAGTATAAATTAAGAAACTCGCATATTCTGATTAAACATTATGTGAATGCCACGCTTTTCTACCCAAATTAATTCGCCATTAGTTTTCTAAGACTGAATATGTTTTCAATAAACACTTTTTAAATTGTCTACGTCAAAGTAAACTTGACGTACAAAACCAATTAATGCAAATCATTAATATTCACTTGCAGAATATTTTATGTAAGGGGTGTAATAATCTTTATGAAAGCAGAGGTATCAATGTATTGATACAGTGCTTTTTAAAGGAAGCAAATGGGAAAAAAGCCAAATGTATCAGTGGATGTGTTTAGGCAAGAAAATTCCTTGCATTTGTAACAACTTTATTCGTGAAAATAATGTTCATTATATGTTCATTAAATGTTCAATGTTCTCATGTCCATTATAACACATTGTACATTATAATTTTCCGTAATTTGAGCACTTCAATATAATTAAATCACAGCGAGAGTAGGTAAAAATAAGTCTTATTTCGTTAGGTGGATTAAAAAATATTTGTTTCTTCAGTAAGAATCATATTGACATTTCTATTTGGCGCTACATTACCAGGTTCTGACACTAGGATCGCTAGTGGGAACTTGTTTCCATCGGTTGCGTGGAAGAACGGGGAAGTGTCCTGTATTGTCTCTATAGTATTTGGTTTGATCCAATTTATAATTTTTTCAAACCTTTCTGAACAACGGGCCACCATACCAAGAAGTTGTCATTTTTTATCCTATTTCACACTAATAAATTAAAACTAAATCAAATTCTTTTCCCCTGTCAATGTTCTCTTGTCATCATTGTCAGTTCCCGGCGTCTGGCAATGTCGGACTTCGCCACTAGATGGCGCAGCAACCATTGCGTTCCCGTAGTGGTAGCGCTCACGATCTCTGGCGGTGGCCAAGGTAATTATTTAACAAGACTCGCGGTAAGCTGATGTCTGATGCTAGTTCTCTTGTTCTCTGTGCAGTCCAGAGATTCACGATAAATGTATTGGAAAGATAATCTAATCGCAACTTCTCCTCTCTGCTATTACACTATATGCATTTGTTATTTTAGTGGTGCGAAAATGTACAGAAAATATTTCCCTCGTTTTTTAAATTTTACATTCTAAAATACATAAAGAGTTTTTACGAACAAGTTCAAAATTCCATATTTTGCGATATTTCACCAAGTTATTCCCTACAAATGGCGCTGTCTGCTGAGATATTTCCTTCCGGCAAGAGTCAAACATATTGAAGGATATCAGGCAGGAAAATCATGACTGCATGACTATGCACGTCTACGTTATGAAATATCATAAATTTGCATTAGTTGGTTCTTGTAAGAAATCTTTAAAGTATTTTTCTTACTTCTGATAAACATTGCAGTTCCCACCACCACATATTCCCCCTGAGAATGATTTAAAAATATAAACCCATGTAGTTGTACTTCTTGTCAATGTCATATACATGAAAATGAATCCCATATGACTTGCATGAATACATGGCAAAAAGAAAACGATACGTTTTTCTTCATATAAAAATATACCAGAAGCTACTCTACAAATAAGCATAAAACAATATTAACCATAAAACAAATTAATATATTTTAATGCGCAAACAAGGAGCAAACAAATGACTCAAGAAAACATAAAATATGATTTCGTGTTACTATAGTGATATCAGTGTGGTCTGCAGCAGCAAACATTCTCCTGGATAAAACTACAGAAAATGGTTTTCCCAATAAGTAGAATGTATACTATTTAAGAATAACGAAGAAAATACGCTCGTATCACACTATGATAAATGAAGTACTCTAACACAAGCAGTCTTTACGAATACTTCAATATCATAGTGTCACACGTTCATTCTACATAAACACGAAAATCAAAAAAGATGTTCTAGTTTTGAGAATCGTGATTCATTCTAGAAATAGTTAATGATTGTTGGTAACTTAATCAAATTGTTAGTTTACCAAATTTCAAACTCAGGGTTTACTAAGGTTGAATATTGACGAGCATTACACAAAATTGAACCAACATATGGTACCAAGAACACCAGCAACCACATCACCACTCTCTAACTGCAATCTTAAACATGGATCCTGTATTATCGCATGAATAACTTAACACAGCTTTCTCAAGAGTAAAAGCCTTTTCTAATATGGTTGTGACTCTCAAGGAAAGCGAAAAGAATCTGTCAAGGAAGATTGTATAATTACTTCAAATGTTTTTAAGGAAGTGTTATGGGAACTAGGGAAAGATAGGATAAGAGCAGCCGGCCTGTTCCTGGATACCAAAAAAACTGTTAAAAAAAGAAAATATATCTGATAATCGTATACAGTAGAACTGAGTAAGCGCTACTACAGACAGAATTCACAATGAATATCCCAAAATGAAGAAATAAAATAATGTTAGAAACTTATTTCAAGCGATTGGATATAGGTTCTGGTCATGTTTTTATTTTATCACCGTCCTCGTTGTTCTAATATCCAAATATGGAAGAGTAGCTGCTTCTATTCTCTCGTAAATTTCGAAATTACTTGCATGTTCGGATCACATTCAAATGCCAGTTCCATCAGAGCTTGTTGATTTTAGAATGCCATTAACACTTTTGACATTGAAGGTACTCCAGGACGCAGTTTCGCTTCTGTTACAATATCACCGTCGAGGAGGTTTTCCCGAAACTCCTCTACAATGAGCTCATTGTAATGAGAGTTGCACAGATCCTGAATGGATTTTCTGTTCATTTGTCCAAAACGCTTACCTCCAATTGATGCAACTGAATTGAATTATTTTAAAATTTGTATTATTCTATAAATGTGAATTGACATTTCATCTTTGAATATTTTGCAGAAAGTGATACTTCGAGCTCCGAGATCTGCCGAGTTCGTTTCCCAGATGACGCTGATAAAGGACATAAAATGTGCTCGCTTTCAAAAAGTACGACCAAGACGCACTCGCGAATGATGAAGTCGCGAATGTTAAAACCGGTAGCATTTCTCTAATCGCGAATGTTCGGAACTCGCGAATAGCGAATTCGCGGATGTCGAGGGATTAGTCTAAAATCCTGTCACATCCTTCCACCTTAGGACCTCCGATCAGAAGCACTGCAGTCACATCAGTTGATGCCCTGAGTCACCCAAGTCGGTTTAAATCCTCTTGAAGACTCGGCAATCAGCAAGGAGATTCTCCTGAGGCAAAACAAGTTGTTCGTGCTCTGCATCTAACCATCCTCAACTTCCTAATGAAGTAATCAGCAACGGTAACTCAGCGAAGTTTTCCGCCGCTCATAGGAAACCACAGACGGACGACGTGGAATATTGGAGGAGAGGTCGCCCTGAGGTGTAGGGAAGGAGAAAGGTAAGCGGCCGAAGAGTCTGAAAATTCACGAGCTGAAATTTTCTCGTTTTTTGCGACGTGTGTGTGTGTGCAATTTACAATTCACCTCTAGCCACAGGCCCACGTAAATTATATAAAGCGAGAGAAAATTAAGCGCGCATCCAGGTACAAATAATGAAAATACGACAAACCTCGTATGTGGTGGTCCGTTTTCGACCTGATAAGAGCAGTTAACTTAAATAAAAGAAGCAGATAGCTTGAAATACTGTTGTCCTAAATTTCGCGCGCCCCCGACATGCAAAAGCGTAACCCTATGTAGTTAATACACAACTTATCTTCCTTCATATGCTTCAAGTTGTCACGTAAGGGAAAGAAAAATGAATGTTGTGAAAATCAAAAGATTTTTTTAATAAAAATAATGAACAATTCTCTGGTTTCATTTCTAAATTTATTACAGCTTTGGCAAGGTAACGAAACATAAAGTTACACGAAATTGTGAACAGTCATTAAAATCAGTTCTCAATACTGCATTGAAACTAATAGTTTTATCTGACAATCTTCCTTGTTTTCAATTGACTACTAATTGGAGATGTATCTATCACATGCTTTTGTATATTGTACTAAATTCCTTCTGAAAAACGAAGGTGACACCTCTAAGTATAATAAGGTAGTAATATAAAGGTAAATATGTAAATAAGTAAGGAAATAAGCATACAAGTAATTATGTGTCAGGTAACGAAGGTGACATGTCTAAATATTAGTAACCTCTTCCCCACCATATCAGACTGTAACCTCGTATAAACGTAATAAATACCTACTTTTAATCGTGAAGTAAAGAATTTCAATCACAGAACGACACATGTTTCTTGATGATGTTTTTCCTAATAGTGATACCTAACACTTTTTAATAATTATATCACAGGTATTGTAAAAATCTAAATACCGGAAACAGTTGTTTCAAAAATTTCACTTTCATTTCTTCAACATTTTGAGAATGTGAGTCTTATTTACATTTTACAAACATTGCAGTGAAAAACAAATTTAAATCGAAGACTTTCAATTTTAATTGATTATCTTTTTGATGGTCTCAAAGAAAACACTGTCAGATTTATATTTTCTTTCATTGTCCACAAAGATAGTATTAATGAGAAAGCTTCCAGGATGTTAAAGTTATTAAATGACTCAAGGTCCATACAGTTTGCTATTAATGATCAGCTATTAATGTTGAAAATTCTGATCTTGTTGTGTAAGCAAGGATCTTTAATTTAATCCTGATTTGTTGAAATTGTAACTCGTTGCACATTTCGAATGTTTCGAAACCTCTTTTTAGTGTGATCAATATATTTCGTTCTTTAGTAATTCCAAGTAAATCGACTAGAAGAGTACCTAGTGTCTATTTTCTTGTGTTCCTTTCTTTCATGTAGATTCTGTAATAGTTTTCTTCATTTCTTGTTTAGGTATTTAGTATCATCATATTCGAATAATCATAATTTCCTTGTAAGCCTTTGCAATAAGGAAATTTTAAAAGTATAACAATAAAAAATTAACATTGTAGTCTAAAATTATGTTGAAAATATGACAAAAAGATTGTCTACTTTTTCGGATCCTTCCTAAATGTTACTTTTTTAAAACTCAGCACACACATGTTACCACAATGGATTCATATAGTAATATTTCATAGTGGACTGAAATGAATGACGAGCCTCTGAATGAAGAAAATAATGTCGCCAAAATAATATGAAAGAGTAATGAACCTACTAATAAATACTATTATAGTAATATATTACTATTATATTACATGATTATTATTATTGTGATAGTTCATCCATTCAAATATAATAACGTGAGGAAAATAAGAAAGCGATAATTTGTTCGTAGAAATGCGGTTGCCCCCTTGGGGAATGTCATTGTTGCACGTGCGTCCGTTCGAGCCCCTAGAAACTGACTACTGCGAAGTCGAGTGACCTAAATCCTTGCAACCAATAGGGAAACTCGAGGCACGTACAAAATGAAAACAGTAGAATCATTGAGTAGATAGGAATTAGGGCGGAGTAAAAGGGGGGGGAAGACGGCTTCGTGGTGTTAGGACCGAAGACAAAAAGAGAGAACCGAACAGACCGTGATAAAGTTAAGATCTAGAGAGGAGAAAAGATCAGGCCGCGGAAAAGGTAAGATCGCGAGAGGCAAAACATAACACCCCGCGACAAGTGAGATCAGGACGAGTGTATTGCTCACTGATTTAAGCAGCAGTGTAATTCACTGTCCAGATTATCGCGGCAGTAATTACTACGCGAATAAGTCACGCGAGGAGGAACAACATTAGGCGTAATACAAATACAAATTTCGCGGACTGCCGACGCGCTGAGGACAGTTCCTGACCAGAGAGCGGCGATCTTGTGTGAGCGGACCGGCCATTGATGCGGTTAACAACAAGGGACGACTGAGAGGGCAGCGCTCTCCATTCACCCTCCGTGCTGTCGGGGACGAGACCTCCAGGTTTGCGGCGGCGGTGGAGTAGCGGTTAGGGTAACGGACTGCTATACCCAAGTTGGCGGGTTCAATCCGATCGAAGCCGTGGATTTTTTAGGGGCGAAAAAACCGCTACGCCTTCCTTCGGAGGGGAAGTAAAGCCGGCTGTCCCATGTTATAGATTTACTTGCATGTAAAAGATCCTCAAGCCTAAATGAAGCCTCTGAGCTAAATTCAAATCGCCTCTTTCGTCGTCCGAGATAATACCTTCTTTCTCCGCTAGTTGGTGAAAGGAGCGTAGCGAAATTTGCGTGGTCAGACGGAAGAGCAGGCCTCATGGCCTGAGTCTCGCCACGTAAAATAAGGCATCAATTCAATTCAATTCAGGTACTTTCGGCCTGTCATCAGTGGAGGAAGGTGGATGGTATGTTTTCTCAAAGACATTCTTTTTAAAAACTACCCTGACGAGAGTCATGGAAAAAAGAAGAGCAGAAATTGTAAATGTAGATTATAGCAGTAGTTCTTGTAAATAATGCGTATTTCAACTTTCGGCTCAACCATGTATCAAAATTCAATTTCATGGAGTAAACGACCTTTTATCAGTCTGAATCACCTTTTTATTTTAGTTATTACAACCTTTTTAAATCCAGTCAAGTGACACCTAGCATGTATGAATTAAATAGATACCATTCAAACAAATAAAAGAAATCAGAGCATGCTTGCCATAGAAAGAGCGGCTGAGCAACCCTCGAATTGGCAACACCAATAGTAGAAGTAGAATGTCGGAGTAGAATGTCGAAGCGGAGGGAACGGATCCACACACCCGGTGGCGGCTGATTGGCCGACTCACAACCAGACTAGGCTCCCCACCACATTATATATTATTTAATTATTATTATTATTATATAATATCTCTACATATTAGTATTGTAATATTATATATAACATTAATAAATGCTGTTAATAAAAAATAGCTATAAGGCAATGGCATTTTTTTAATAACGAAAACCAACTCTGAGTGTGAGAAGAAAGGACAAGGTTATACCATAAGGCAGGGCTCCTCAAGCCGTGCAAATCGGCAGCGAGGAGCGGTGTTGTCAGCCGAGAGCGGGACACCGGAACCCGAGCGTTGCGCGCCTGGCGATAACCTCTGACACAGTGTCCCGGTAATTCCAGTCGCGGAAACATGGAAGTCGACGCGAGCACTTCACAGACCAGAGCATCTACACTGACAATTTTCAATACAGTATGGGAAGAAAAGCATCTTTTCGCCGACTACGCCAGTTAAGCCAAATGTTTAGTTTACATAAAGGGTTCAATCACGTGAAGAAGTTTAATTTGCAGCGACATTATACATTTAATCTTGCTGATGAAAATGACAAATACGCTCAAGAAGAACAAAAGGAAGTTTTCAGTGTTCTGAAAAACAACGCCTCACTAGAAGTAAGTTTTGGATGAATTTTGATGTTCTTTTGTGGTTCTTTGATGTTCTTTTGTGTTCTGATGTGGTTTTGACAGTAAAATAACACAATACGAAAGAATTTAATTTTATTGCATACCGATACTACAACGGGAGCATTTAGGAAAAGAACTTCCACACAAAACCGTTTTCCAAAACTGCATCGGAATGCTGCTCGATTGTTATGTATGTTTGTATCAACATTCAACTGTGAGCAATTTTTTGCCTCTGAAAATTTGTAAATCTCGAATGAGAAGTACAATTACAGACCACAATCTGAAATGCATGTTACGGCTCAATAGCACCATGTCATCTCTTCCGAATATAGAAAGTATATTGCGAGAAAAAAACACTTAAAAGGTGTAATTAGAGTATTTGATTTTGCAAATTAAAAAATCAACTTCATTTTTTAATTTTAATTTCCTTTACTTTTTGTATTTTTATTACTAGTTTATTTAATAACATTTTTTGTGCAACCTTTATAATACTTTTCATATTCAGCAGCATATAAACTGTGTAATGTCACCGCTATTAAATTTCTTTATGTTATTGAGGACTGTTTTTGCAACTAAATATTTGGCATTGCCGGCGCAAACTGCAAAATGATACTTTTCTTTCTATGCTGCATTGCAAATTGTCGTTTTTTATTTTCCAAATCACACTAGTATGTTTATATCTAGTAACTGTTCCAATAATGTTACAAAAGTATTTTATTGTTTTTTTTTCTGTCGTAATATCCTTTCCCAAAACAATGAGACTTTTTCATTCGAAACAACGGGAAATGCCTCTAGAAATACGACGCGACCCACTGTGCCACATGCCGCCGATCGATATTTGATGACGTCATTTGCTCTTTCTGCGGCGAAAGAGGAGAGAGCATTCGGCGGTTCCTCCTCGGAGCAAATGGTTGAGCAGCCCTGCCATAAGGCTATGGTAGAGAGTACTGCCACCATATGGGTCTGAAGTTTGGGAAATATCGAAAGGTGATGAGAATAAACTTACAGCAATAGAAATGGGCTTTTGGCAAAGAAGCTGTAGAGTGACATTTTTGGATAAAGTAAGAAACAAAGAAACTAGAGAAAAGTTGAAGTGAGTCTCAACAACCATTCAAATTAAAAGGTTGAAATGGTACGATCACTTAAACATAATGGGAGAAAACGATAGCCTTTAAAGCTCTGGAATTGAAAACCAACGTCACACAGAAGACGAGGAACACCCAGAAGTGTATGGAAGGAAGGAGAGGAGAAGGCGATGGCAAGAAGATGATTAACTACAGAAGACTGCAATGACGGCTTAAATGGAAACTGGGATGCGAAAGACGCCTAATAGTGTTAAAATACTCGCCATCAGTGCCATGCTGCGGACATATTTTGTCCCCCTCCCAGCCCAGTTCGTGGAAAGAATGAGTCTCCATGATCGACACTAGTTACTCGAAGTAAACAATGCCGAACGGTGCATGGAAATCAGACAGGGAACTTCTCACATCTGCACAGAACATACATGAAACGAAAAGAGGCTAGAAAGGAGGAGAAGACACTGCCACAGCACAACTAGGCCTACCCCAAGGAAACAAAAGAAGCGAATGCGAAATGCATCTTCCTAATCATTAGGATCTGAGGATAAATAGCTAAGAAACGGTCACATCTTGAAGAACTGATTAGTGATAATTCTTACATAATTACATAATTTTTGTCTTTGTTAGTTCAGTGCTCAAATAGTGATCTTATAAAAACAGGCAATCCTAACTCAATATCCAAATTTTTCGTAACAAATTGTTTACTATATTTCGTTTATTGCTTATATTTTACATGGTTTGTAAAATTTTTATTATTCTAAAAAAATTCTTGAAATTGACATCACCAAAATATTTAATGAATTCCAAAAATGTTTTATTTAAAAGTGGAGTAGGCCAATGGTTTAGGAGACACCTCGTCTTTTCGTTGAAAGGAGCTCCACGAGGTACATTTCTGGATTTCGAACCCGGGTAATTGAAACTAACCGGACGGCTGCAAATGTATGAAAGAATGAAAATATCAATGTGATTTCTTCACTAACCATTCAGAAATAAAAAGCGGTAAATTTGGAGTACAGTTTGGTGTGTATACTTGCATTATTAGCTGATTTAGTGGTGTGGTCCTGCTAACTTCCAATGGAAGTTAGCATGAACACCGATTGTTTGCGGGAAAATGACCCGCGGCAAATGTTTTGTTTTCACATCTTAAAAACGTCGAAAAAGCGGCAAATTATGAGCTATTCAGTTTTGTTATTGGATGAAGTGGTCCTGCTAACTTTCAGGAGTGAATACAATCGCATCAGCACAATTCAGTGTATCTTTATATAAAGAATATACTTGTTAATTAAATGTCAATTGTACCTGGTTTTCTTATTAGTATAGGAAAGATGAACCCATGCCTTGTGTTACTGTAGGAGCAGGCTACCTGCTGTATGCAATTTCTAGTGATATCCATTGATGCCACTTACTCATCGAGTGAAAATAATCTGCTCGTGTCATTCGATCTGGCAGTAGAGAGGTCGGTGACAATATTGGTTGCGGGAGACGTGTAGCACAATGAATCAATGCTACAGTGATTGCCGGTCATTGAATTCCCTCGTTTGTACGATGGCTATCGTTGCTCTCAGAGACAAAAATGCACTCTTAAAAAACTAATCTTCTGGGGCAGACGAAATTTACATTTAAAATTGTTTTAATATACATTTTATTAATATAATTTTAAGTTGTGTAAATTTATTTTGTTTGTTACTGTTATAAAAATTAAACCGTTTTTATTTACATATTATATACCTTTTCACGCTTATCTGTTATATATTATTATAATTTTCATTACATATTTAGATACTTATTTTGGCATTTCTTACTACGTATGTTTCCGGACTTTATTGATTATTTATCGACAAAACTTGGCGAATCGATTCAATGTCGGAGGAAAGGTAGAAAGTAATATCACGAGACATGTGTTAGTTCACTACCGAAGAAGAGATGTGTACTCAATTGCGCCAGAAAAGTATAATTAAATAACTTTCCACAAGATAATTTCTGAAAAACATTAATAAATACATATGTTGAGAAATGCCCAAACAACTTGTTTATATTAGGAGAAAACGCTATTTTTATTCGTTGATAAAATATTAAAACTCTAATGAATGAAAAAAAGAATAACATTATTTTCACGTAAACAGTTTTGCCCCGCTCCGTAGGAAAAAAATAACAGGTTAATATCCTCCGAAGCATTAAGCTTCTGGGAACTATAACGGTACGTTCGTATTTCATTGCGCATCTCTGCTGCAGAACCTTTAATATCTCAATAAAGCAAAAGTCGATGAAATGGCGCAGCACAACGAGATCATTTCGTAACGTATATAGCCATGAAAGTATTGCCTATAATCAAAACATTACGATATGAGCCGCAGGGATCTCCAGATAATAACACAGAGGGAATAATAGCTTCTCTTATCCTCAGCATTGAGAACCTCACTGGAACCTAGGGGTAGCTGCATAAAACGTGCTTTCTGCTCTGGAAACGTTTCCTCTGGAAGAGGTGAGAGAGGCTGAGCTGACAAAGGAAGTAGAGAGCAGATTTGACAGAAGGGACAGAAATACATCAGTAGACAAAAGGCCTTGCGTATGGGAGACTTCCTGAATGGCATGGAAAGTTCAGACGTACCCAACACAGATAAGGGGAGAGGCATCGGGAATATTTGATTGACTGTTAGTGATTTCAGGAGCGTCAACTATTGAGGTTATTAGTCTCGTAATAGTAGTGCGTGTTTTTTCATCGGAGGTGGCGGTGATCTTCCCTTGCTGGATGTCGAGATACGCGCTGACCTACCCTTAATGGATGTCGAGGAGGCGCTCACCTAGAGTAGTGAATGTTAGTGTGTTTATAAGGCATAGGATAGGCAAAGAAGAGGTAGGAATGATCGTACGCGGTTCGTGGCTCGTTTGTTTGGTACTGTCCTGCATTCGCCTGGTGTTGTCGAAAAAAAAACACGGAAAACTACCGATCAGAGCAGACGGCCGCTAGAGTTCTGCTCCAGAAAGCGACTGAATTCGACCTAGCTGACAAGCTAGAGCCAAAATCCTGCCGCCGTCAGGTCTCGAAGCTAGGACCTCCCAGTCAGAGGCACTGTAGTGACATCAGTTGCGCACTGAGCGCGGTGTTAAAATTTGAAACTAAACGACTAAGTGGAGTGACCCTTCGGACGACCAACGCAGTGAACGGTCGTTAAACAGTTAGTTGAAATTTCTTCTCATATTCGTGAAGAAGACCTGCTAATAAGGTCTTGAAGTTGAAATAATGGGCTCTTCGCAGTAGTTTAGTTTCCGTTTATTGTTGAGAAATTATGTAAACAGGAATCTTCAAATAAACGGTGAAAACAACCCGCTTTCCCTCCCACGGTGTAAACACGCTGCGCTAACACTGCGGTAAAACTGCAAATACAAAAAAAAACATGGTCTGGGCTGTGCGGGTGGCATCCTGTGTCGACGTCGGGTGCAATCTTTGGACACTACAGCCCTGAAAAAGACCGCGAAATGTTGGTCGAAACGTTGGCGCCACAGCCTTTGACGCGGCGTCGCCCGGACAGCCCAGATCATGACTCTGGTCGCGGGAGCAAACGATATCAAAAAGAAACTTTACAGAATATTGTCAAAAAGCGATTATCCCCATCTCCGTTCCCCTAACTAAAATTACTGTTTCAAACTCTCACCAGTCGTGATAGCTCAGCCGCAACACCGTTGCTTGCGCAGCCTCGTTGACCGGAGGCCCCAGGG